>DF241002.1:0-91088 GCA_000507305.1 Breviolum minutum Mf 1.05b.01
GGGGAGAGAATCGGGACATACGAAGGGAGATATCATTCGGGTTGGCTTCAAGGAGGGAGGTTTTTTTTTTTTTTTCCCCCCCTGTGACCGTTCCAGACGGGGGAAGAGAAAGGGTTTGGAGGTGGAAGAGGTAAGTGTGCAAGTGATGTCACTTCAGACGGCTCTAAATGGACGGCCCGGAGCAATGGAGAGTCAAAGAGGGTGCGGGGAGTAAATTTGGTCAGGGGTCGTTAGGGGGAAGAGATGAGGGGTGTCTACTCCAGACGGACCTAAATGGACGGCCGGAGCAGTGGGGGGTGGTAAGGGTGGATGATGGATGGGGAGAGGTTGAATGTGGAAGGCGGACAAGGATGATCGGGTTATTTGGTTTTACCAGTGCCCTTACCCTTACTTTCGCGAGGAGAGTCAGGGGGGCTGGCCTCCGGTGGGGTATCTTTACCTTTGACCTTGTCTTCCACCTTCTTCCAAACTTCATCTCTTGGTAACCTCTCATACTTCAAACCCTACCTTGTCCAATGGCACTCTCCACACTTTGATTTATATTTTCACCGGTTCCATCCAAACAAAAAAAACCAAAACTCTCTTCATAATATTTCTCCGTACCTTCCTCCGTACTCAACTCTTTGACACCTCCCTCACTTCTCCTAGCACCCATTGTGTCACCCCACTTCTCCCTTGCATCATACCCTCCCCGCCACCGCTCGCCTTGCATAGTTTCACGTTTGTTGAGTGCCTGCCCTCGTGCCGGGCTTTACTGCCACTTTGAGCCGCCCCTGGAATAGCGTTGCAACCACCGCCTGGCTGGGCCTCGCTTTGGCTGCTTCCACGCTTTCTGCGCTGTTTTTGCTTCGCCAAGCCAAGATAAACTGAGCGGAATCTGAGGTGGGTGCAGTTTCACGGTTCATAAGTGAGATTTCTTGATAGACTCATGGCCCCATATGCATAGCTAGACATGTTTGTATAGATATACATAGTCATATAGCAGATGCAGTTGTTTCAGTGGCAAGTCGTGAAAAGCATGACCCCTGCATAAGGATGACATGCCGAGGCTTTGATAGCTCAAGAAAAAGAATTGTGGTAGCGGAGCCCTACGACCCGCAAGAGACGGTGAGGGCAGACGCACAAAACTCGAGAAGTGTATCAAGTTTGCTTTTTCCCCGGGGCGCAGCCATAGTTTGCATTTTGTTTTGCTGGCATAGTACAACTGGCATTTACTGTTTTTGCATTCTTTGTGCCTCACGATGGAACAACAGCCTTCAAATCCTGGTTCACCCACAGCAGCTCCTAGTGGAGCAATCGATGGAGCAGAGATAGCGAGACGCATGCTTCTGGCCACGGAGGCGGCGACGATGGCAGCTGGTCAGGCTGCAAAAGCTCTTGAAGATTTGAAAACATCTAACGAGAAAGGCGACAGATCCTGGTACAAGTTGCTTCAGAAACCTAGCACCTTCGATCCTGCTACGCGTGAGCAGGAGATCAGTTTGTGGAAAGAGTGGGCATGGGCTTTTGAGCAGTATCTCAGCAACATTGATCCTTTGTTTTTTGAAGATGTGAAAGTGCTCAGAGACAATCCCACAAGTTATGTTGACGTTTCGGTGCAACATGATGATGAGAAGAAACGTGGTGCATTGCTCTATTCCTTGTTGGCCTCACTGGTCAAGCAGCGGCCTCTTATGGTCGTAAGGTCGGTGCACAACAACAATGGTCTGGAGGCGTATCGGCAGCTTTTGCTCAGCAATGAGCCGGTGAACAAAAATAGGGCATTGAGTTTGCTGAATGTCATCATGAACTGGCCGCAGTTCAATGGCAAATCCTCTTTCTTGTCTCAGGTTTTGAGATTGGAAAATGCCTTCTATGAGTATGACAAGTTGGGAACGAAGCTTGCAGAGGAGCTTCGTACGGCAGTCCTTCTTAGAAGTGTTACTGGACAGTTGAAGGTTTGGTTGCAACTCCAGATTGATGACAGTTATGGCTATGACAAGGTGCGAGAACTCATTCTTTCATATGAGCGTAGCACTGCTCGGTGGACTGAGCAGATGGTGCTTGGATCTTCAATGACTTCGACAGATACCGGTGGTCCCATGGAAGTGGATCGCATTCAGAAAGGAAAAGGTGATGGTAAAGCCCACCAGAAGGGCAATGGCAAAAAGGGTGACGGGAAAGGCACCTATGGTGGCAAAGGCAAGTCGAAGTTTGATCAGAAGGGGAAAGGCAAATTTTCCTATGGTGACAAGGGAAAAGGAAAAGGCAAGCATTCAAAGTCTGGTGATTTCAAAGGACATGACTCAAAGGGTCATGGGAAGTGGCACGACCATTCCAAAGGAAAGGGTCACGGCCAAAGCAAAGGGCGTGGTGATAGTGGCAAAGGTGGCCAGTCGGCCATCCAGTGTTGGCATTGCGGGGGAAATCACAAATCTGCAAATTGTTGGAAAAACAATCATGTGCGACAAGTTTTTGATGGACAGGATTCACAGCAACAGCAGCAGTCTTCAAGCCCCCCTTCTCAGTCTCAGTCTTCTCAGTCACAACAAGCGAATTCCTCAGCGCCCGCGTCTTCAGCAGCAACAACATATCGTGTGAATCGTGTATCTGCATACAATGATACAGAGTTGGTTTTTGACTTGTGTGGCAGTGATGTGGATTTTTCAAACATGCGTGTTTGTGCTGTGAAGTCAGATTTGTCGAGCTGCAGTGTTGAGACGTTTTGCATTCACAGTGATTCAGATTTTGATGATTTTGGAACACTTGACATGAGTGCATCCCTGGAGGACATTAGCCATTTGTATTCTGATTCTACAGATTGGACTACACCTTGCAAAACAGTTGATGTTACATCTACATGGCTTGGTGGTTATGATATTGTGCAATCATCCTCCATATGTCTTCGAGATGATAGGCCGTGGAGACCTAAGCCAATCAGTTCAAGCTGTCATTCAGAAAGTCCAACTTGCTTTGATGGTTCACATTTGACACGTCAGCTTTGCCATGTCCGTGCTCTGTCTTTTCAGGATGGAAATCAGGTAACTGAGATTTTGGTGGATTCAGGTTCCGATGCAACCGTTGTCCCCTTAGCATTTGCTGATTGTGGTCGAGCACTTGATGGAGTTAGCAATTTGGTGGATTGCCAAGGTAACAGACTTTCCACTTCAGAGCTTCGTGAATTTTCATTTGTGCTTCAGTCTTCATGTGGTAGGACCATCAGATTCATTCAAAGAAGTTGGCCATGTTTCTGCAACAATCACTTGTCCAATCATATCCTATGG
The DNA here is from genome assembly GCA_000507305.1 of Breviolum minutum Mf 1.05b.01. Lineage (NCBI taxonomy): Eukaryota > Dinophyceae > Suessiales > Symbiodiniaceae > Breviolum > Breviolum minutum. The sequence continues at coordinate 3,264 of DF241002.1, forward strand.
CAGATTGTTTCGTCGTGGTTGGAGAATAGGTGGCAACAATGACACTCCTGTNTTTTGGAACATCCTCAGTCGAATGTGGCTATCAACATGGCACTCAAGAATGAATCGTTTGTTTTGCAGGGCAGCATTCGACGACTGCAGCAGGTTAGCGCCATCCGTGTGGAGATTCCTCAGCGATGGACTCAGTTGACAAAAGGCTGGTATTCTACAGGAAACGATTTGTTTTTGTGCAAAAGTACTGGTGAGTGCTTTATTGATCCAACAGAACAATATAGCATTGATGAGTTTCCTTTTCGTACAACTTTGGCATTGAGAGCAGATGGTTGGGAAGTTGTGGAGTCTTGCAAAAGGCTCATTCATGTCGAAGATAAGAGAGGGCTCACCTTGGAGCTCAGTGTGCTTTGACAATCATATCACGAGAATGGTTTGATTTGGAGGATCATGGTGTGACACGTGTTCCCAATCAGCCTGATAGACCTGTAGTTGGCCCTGGACGATCCTCCACATCGAGACCGTCGAGATCTCAAGAACCACCTCAACGTGCATTGGATTTGTTGAATCCTTCATCACATCATGCAATGCCTGCAGTTGTAGGAACAGACTCAAACATGCAAGTTGATGACAGTCGAGATGATATTCATTCACAACAGCAAGTGGCGCCTGATTTACCACCACAAGCAGATGATGTTGGTTCAGGTGATGTTGCCAAGTCAAGTGAAGTTGTCCTTCCACCTGCAGGTGCTCAAGAAGTTGCATTGACTCCTGACAGGTCTGGCATTACAGTGAACGAGGTGCAACTCACCCCAACTTCTCCGATTAGGTCCCTTCGAGCTGCATGTGCTTATTTGGGCATATCCACATCAGGTGGCAAAGCGAAGTTGTTTGACAGGATTCTTTCATTTTATGATGAACAGCAGTTGTCATTTGCACAGGAGATCAAGGCCAGTCTTGGCCCATCCATCACCATACGTGAACAGAGGTTGATTCAACTCCCGACACCTGCAGAACGTCAAGAGCATGAATTGACGCACCAACCATATCAGGAGTGGTGTCCAGCGTGCATCTCAGCACGTGGAAGGCCTGATGCTCACAAGACAGATGTGCATAAGGTTGTTGACAAAGCAATCACTTCTTTTTCTTTCGACCTATCCTTCACAGGAAAGGAATTTGATCCCACAGGCAAGCCGAAATTGATTGATGTTGAAGAGGCATGGAAAGAGAAGTTGATCGTTCTCAATGGGCATGATTCGCACACTGGTGCTGTATTTTCACTGCCTTTGCAGAAGAAAGGTGATACGAAGTACATGGCACGTGAGATTAGCAGATTTGTGATGAGTCTTGGAATTGGTGAGTTGCAGCTTTTTTGTGACAATGAGCCTACAATGTTGCAGGTCCTTGCGTTGACACAACGTGCATTGATGAATTGTGGCTTGAAGGTTACAACCAACACCAGTAAGCCCCAGGACCATGGATCGAACGCTTTGGTGGAGCAGACAGTCCACAGAGTCAGGCAGATGGCAATGACACTTATCTATCAATTGGAATCTGACCTTGGGTATGTTTTGCCCATTTTGCATCCCCTGTGCAGTTGGGCGTTCAGGCACGCAGCTTGGATTTTGAACCGTTTCGTCCCCAGAGGTGGCCAAACACCACACTTCCTCATTCATGGTGTGGAGTTCATTGGTAAATGCTGCAAGTTTGGTGAGACGGTGATGGCATATGTTGCCAACGATTTCAAACAGAAGGGCACGGCCAAGTGGATGCCTATGATATTTGTTGGAATCTCAGAAAACAAGCAATACATTGTTCTTCATGGCAAAACAATGCGGTTGACAAGGTCCATCAAGAGAATTTTCCCTGATGCATCACAACACTTGTCAGCATATCAGCAGGTTTTGGTTTGCAGTTGGATGTGTGAAGGTGTTGCGGGCACGAAACTCAAGCCCAGTACAACTAAGCACTTGCGTGCTGACACAGGGCAGGATTTGGACCTTGAAGACGAGGCGGCACTCGATCCTGAAGATATGTTGGGATACGATCTACCTGATGAGACACCCATTGCAATGTTGGCTCCCTCTGCTCGGTTTAGTGGCGATCATCAAACCCCCAACGAATTACGAAATCCGTTGGAGGTTTCATATGGTGGTGTTGCGGCCCACCCTTCTTCTTCCACGGGCGATCATCATTGGAGCTGGATGAGCGTTGCCGTCTTCGCGGAGGTGGAAAAGGCGGCTCTCGGGGGATCTTTTCTTTCTCAGGACCTTGTGTCTTTCCAACACCTTCAGCTTTCGTCTCTTTCTGTGATGAATCACTGTCTGAGACTTCAGTACATCCCAACGCTGATCCAAGATTTGAACCATCGCCAATGGTGCAGCCCACCGGTCCATGGGCACCATTTGGGTTTGCTTGTTCCCAACACATATCAGTTGGAGACACAAAAACTCCTGACTGGACTGCTAAGGCCCGAAGGCACATTAGCATTATGTAAATCAACTGGGGTGGCTGCAAATCAGCCGGTACAGCCTCCATCGTTTCAACGCTATACCTACTTGAGACCCACACTGTAAGGTCGTTTGAGAAGAAAAATACGATCAGCAAGAATTGAACGTTCCTATCATGAATTGATGGCCATCCCAAGTGATTGACTCTTTCACACAAGCATGTTTTAAAAGTCATAGTGCCTTGTTCGATTTGGTGGCACCGCATCCGCTCATGGGAGCAGTCAGGTGAATGTTTTCATTGCAACATTGAATGACCCAAAAGAAAATTTTTGAATCACTAGTGTGGGAACGAAAAATTTTGATTGTTTCGCATATGAGACACATGACAAGATTGACGGTCAAGAGGACGGTGTAAAGCCTGCCTTCCTGATGCAAGAGCTATGTCACCAACGTGTGCAGTACGGCAAATACGCCTTGATCCACATATTCAAATGTTCAGGTAGCGTCTGCCAAATGATGAAACATGATGCAAAAACGAAGGAAAAACGCTTTGTACCAGATCTTCTTGGATACCACATGATGGAAGCAGGCAACTGGGACAGGGTGCATCTGACAATGCTTCAACGATGATCAACACTCTTTGCCTGCAAGGTAACTCATTCGTACCGGAATGCATTTTCCGCAGCAGCAAATGTGTCTTGGTGATTATCTGATGCACGTAGCGGAGCTCGCAGTCATGCAAGGGGTCGTCTGAAGTTTCTGCACGAAAAAGCCATTGGCTTATCATTCATGTTTATCCCTCTTTTTTTGTTTTCTATGCGTAGACTGCCAACTAGCAAAGCTTTTCTGTCTCCCCGACGGCAAATAAATTAATCATGAGGAAGCATCCACCTACGGTCAAAAGCTTTGATGGGAACGTTAAAAACCGTTTCCCGAAACGTACCCTTATGATCCACTAATGGTGATTCAAGAAGTCTCTGACCTTAGACATGCCTGGCAATGTTGCAGAAGCTTTTAAGCCGCCTTTTTGAATGGTCTGATGTACCTTCTACACATAAAACCATTTTCAACTTCCGGCAAAAGCTTTGTGTTTGTCAGCCTTTCAATGGTGTAGATGCTGTTTATGAAACTCATAATGACGAATTTATTGATGGATGTCTCGACACACGTGCATCCATGCTGTGGCTCTGGTAGATTTTATGTCTCTCATTTTTCAATTGAGTTGGAATGTGTATCCCCGTGTAAATCTGAAACGACAACATTAGTTCGAGATAGGTGACGTATTCAGTATTGCCACACTCGTTCCAAGACAGGTTGAGAAGGAAAGAGAAAAGCACAGCGGAGTATGTCGCTCCCCAGAGACATCTACTCAGCATGTTTGCTGGAAATGCCCCCACATCAATGGGAGAGAAAGTTTGAACATCTCCATCTGTTATGCTGTGTGTCTCTTCAGTTGCATCCAAACGTTTTATTTTTGGGTCTTCTGTCATATGATTTGAGAACATTTCCCCGACGGCAAGTACAACATTATAAACGTCAGTGCAGTGCTTAGTCTGCTCATTGAATGTTGCCTCAAGGTTGTCTCTCAGAGTCAAACAGGAGGGAGTTCATTTTTTACTGCCATCTTTGCAGCTAATCAACAATTTCGTTTCCCATGGCCAAAAATTTTCCCATAGCATCAAGTGAAAGAGGGTTTTGATGCGATTTGATTACCTGCATTGCCGAGCGAGCACGGAACATAGTCGGTCAACTACTGGAAATACGCAAAAGAAGTGAAACGCTCATTGAATGCAGAATTTTCACTGGCAAAACCAAACCAAAGCAAACGTTCAGGGACATGTGATGATTGGTGAGAATGGACGAGGGGGCCGCCATGGCCGCTTTCCCCCTCCAGCAGTGAATAGACAGGACATGAAGAGACATTTGTTTGAGTTTATGCCACGGTCACTAAGGTTTGCTTACAACTTTGTGTCAACTTCAAGTCCCGGAAAGGCTGGCGGCATGTGGAAAACTAGATCGAAAGTGTTGGATTCCCAAATGGGAGGCTCAAGCAGTCATACTTTGAATACTAACAAGGCACAGCTTTCCTGGGAACGGCGACTAGAAAAGAGGGCGCACCGACTATGTGGCACAGGGTCTCAACCTCAAAGAGAAGAGATGTGAGATAGTGGAGAGTTTCGAAAGGGGGCGCGCCGCAATGACCTTCCCTTCCACCGAAACCGTCGATCCTATGGTCTGTCTTCTTCCCACCCTATCCTCCTACCCAGCACGGCAAGGTACTTGATCAGGGAAAGCGGTCATTGCGGTGCCCACCTCTTCTCCTCCTTGCCCGTGGGCTCCTTATTGCATTCTTCTTCTCTGCCAGTTCACCGACTTGATCTCCTTCTAACCTAGGTTTCATTTCATTTCGAATTTCCAGTTGACCGACTGTATCTCGTGCTCGCTCGGCAATGCAGGAAAAAAAAACGGGCCAGGTCATTCGACAGAAGTCATTCCTCAAAGGATGCGGAGGTGGCTTTCAACAAGAATGCAGCCAGCAATTCAGTCCTGTTGCTGACTGGATGGGCAGTGTTGATGTTTCTGGAAGATGAGGGACAACAATATGGTAATATGGAAGAGGCAGCCGTAGCGAGAACCCCAGCTACGTGTTTGGAGGTGTGGTCTAGTGACCACAGGCAAACTCCAAAGAGCAAAGAATCGAAAGCCTTTCGAAAGAAACTCACCAAACGCCCGCTGGCTCTGCGCTGCCAAACTCAGTATATCCAAGCGCATGACTTAGGGGATATTGCTCTGCGGTATCTTGACTGCTCCAAAGACTCATTCGCGTGGAAACTCCGACAACTCTTACAAGAAGGCTCCACTGCCATAGGCCCTGCAGTTGCGCAGTTTTGGCATGAGCTCATCGGAGACTCACCCCCATGTTTCTCTAGAGAAATCCAGCGTGCTGCCTTTGCCATCTTGTGGATGGGCTTACGGGGAGAAAGAGAAGGACTTCCTAGCATGCTTGCCACCTCGTTTGCTGAAGCGGCAGGAGTGGCAGGTCGCCAAAAATGGGGTCTTGTGTTATCCAGCAGCGCACGGGTCTCCCAGGTCACATATCAAACAGTGGTAGGGATAAGGTATTCTGAGTTGGTCACATTCAATGGAACAAGTTGGAATTTGGGCAAGTTCGTCCCCCATGAAAGACCGCAGGTGGCTTCCTCCCTATTTTTTGGGATGTTCCACGCGCCATTCACAACAACATATGCTCAACGCCACTTTTCACCAAGTTCAACCGGCCGAGCACTTGGTGTTTTTTCGTTGTCTGTTTTGTGTGTTTGTTGCTTTTTAGGAAACAGAGTTTTAGTGAATTTGCGACTCTTCACTTAGTTTTCGCTGACAGAAGGGCGACCGCCCGGACAACGACCTTCGTTGAGCCATGCAGCATTCGGACAAAAAAAAGGATGTTCCACGCGCCAACACCCATGCTGTCGAGGACATTGGAGCGGTTGTAGACTGGTTGACAGAACGTTCTGAGTTCCGTGCTCATGCCAAGTCCAACTTGGCCGTTCTGCACAATCGTAATGATATGACCAATCTGTTCCGTGCCAGCAATTGGATCTCTTCTTCCCCAGACTCCATTGTTTCAAGAGGGGTCACCACTTGTGCCGGCATGACAGCCCATACGCTTATCATTGCCCAAACCAGAGTTGGCTTCCTGACGGGAGGCCGCAAAAAGTATTTTTTTGCTCTGTGTGAGGACGAACAGATGGTGCAACTTGAGGAAGCGTATGCTCGGGCTACTGTTACCAGGGCTAGAGCACTTTGCCTCATCATGGGTCGACTTGACATGAAAGGCCTCCTGGGTGCAGCTACGGTGATGGGTACGCTCATGTATGGAGCTGGGCATGTCCGGGCTGGCCATGCCCACTTCTATCTTCATGATCATGAGCTTTCTCGCTCTCCTCTAGATGAGTCCTTCATCGATATGCTTAAACAGAACTGTTGCCTGTCTGGTCCGCACTTCCCTCCCCCGGCAATTGTGGAGGCCTTGCAAGATTACGTTACCAACTATCACAAGGTACGTCGGCTACATCTCATTGTTGTTGACCTGTGGCGGCCATGGAAGTACAACACTGCCCGGGCCAGAGAGATTACTGTCCCAGAAGCAGTGCGGAGTACATCCTTGGCACCAAACGAGGCAAGAGGCTGCTGGTTCCAGTGGGGCCATGGCAGATGGCGACAGCACCGAGGTGGTGTATAAAATCCGACAATGGTCATTGCCAGGTGCGACAGTCGTGCCGGTGCTCAATGTTAGCAGCAGAGTTTTCTGGCTTGAGCTGGATGACAAAGCTTTGTTGGACAGCTATACTGTGCTACAGGAAGGCATCCTGTGCGATGTTTTCTCACAGAAATGCTCAGCTGCATGGCAGGGCGCTCCAGGTCAAAGACTTACGGTCGCTATTATGTTGCCGGGACGTCAAGATGCAGATGACTGGCTTAACTTCATGTTGTCGCAAAAGAACCTATGGCCCACCTTTGCAACCCGGGGAACTCTCACAGAGGAGATTTCAGAACAGACCTTTCGTAAAGAACGGCGCAGGCTGCAAGCCAAGCATATGGATGGAGGTCAGGCTGAGCTGGCACGTGTTGGCTGGCCGGATGTACACCTCTGCCCCTACTGGGAAGTCACGTGAACAACTGTATGCACTGCTGTTCGACAAGGCTTCCAGGGGCAGCCAAAAGAATCCCTATGAAGAAAAAGCCTATCGTTGAGAGTTTGCAAAGAGCTAAAAGAATTATTTTCAATTTTTTTAATGATTTTTTTATGTTTTTATTATGATTTTTTTAATGATTTTATTTATGATTTTTTTTTGTCTTTTTTTTTATGATTTTTTTCGGTTAAATTTATGAATAAATTTATGAATAAATTTATGACTTTGGGTGATCCAAAAATCATTAAAAAATCATAAAAAATCATAAAAAAATCATTAAAAAACCATAAAAAAATCATAAAAAATCGTAAAAAAATCGTAAAAAAATCAAAAAACAAAAAACTCGATGATTTTATGATTTTTTTTTAATGATTTTTTTTATGTTTTTTTTTTAATGATTTTTTTTAATTTTTCTTTTATGATTTTTTTTTGATTTTTTTTGAGCCACTAAAATCAGAAATTTCATAAATTTATTCATAAATTTAAGCATAAATTTATTCATAAAAAATTGTAAATTCAATCGAAAAAAAAACATAAATGGTTTTCAAATCGTAAATTTGATCATAGTGGAAATCGAATTGAAATCATAAAAAAAATCATAAAAAAAGAAATGGCAAAATAATTTTTTGGCTGCTTAAAAATGTCTCAAGCCTATCGTGGACCTGCACTCAAAGCAGTCCAGACATGGTGGGAGCAATGCAAAGAGTGGATGCAATACTTCAAAGGTCAAAGTGCACCATTGGTACAGGACCTGCAGGGCCTTCTACAAGTTATCAGGGGCAAGGAGGAAGTTGCTCGTGCTGAGGTAGAGAAATTTATGGAACATTGTGCAAAGAGGTGGCAGACCAAAGAGGGCACTTACCAGCTCAAGCGACGTCGACTCTTGCCGGATGTGAGAGACCCGCCTGAGCAAGGAAAGGCAGACGTAGACATGACGGACATCTAAAATTTACACGGATGGCATGGAGGATTACTACATGGTGGAAGAGATGCTATGAGGGGCTGAGAGGGGCGCGAGTTGTTTCAACTTTGTCTCACATCTTTTTGCGAACTTTCACAGGACGTTGTGGGTTGGTTGTTTGGTTGTTTGGTTGGTTTGTGTTGTGTTTTGGTGTTGGTTTGTTTTGTTTCTTTCTTTGGATGGTCTTGTGAAGATTCTGCAATCAATTAGCTTCAGTTCATTTCGAATCTCCAGTAGTTGACCGACTATGCTTCGCGCTCGATCGGCAATGCAGGAAAAAAAAAGGGCCAGAGAGATTACTGACCAACTTTGGCGTATTTCTGATTGTGATGACACACGTCGGGTGAGCCCCTTCCGGCCCTGCACCTCCACTAAGTGCCGTCGATTTGCTTATGGCTATGCTCTGGATGGCTCTGAATGCCCATGCTACCTGGTCTGGCTGCAAAGAGACGGGCAATCCTATACTCTATTGGATACCTCTACAGCTGACATGCTTGTTTTGGACCAATCCTTCTTTCGCCCCTTGGGCATGCAGCATGTCTACGACTCCTTTGCACTTACATCTCAAATTTGCGTCCGTAGGGATGCTCTGACCCTATTTGGCTTGAAGGAAGATGAGCTTTTACCTGACCTGCACATTACCAGAGCAGGAGTGCTGCGTATCGGACTTGGCGCTCATCAAGAACATCGGGTCAACCATGAAGCACGGGCAGCAGACCGAACAAAAGTCCCTGCGGAGGTCATCCAGTTGGCTGCCCATGAGGTGGATCCCGAGCCTGACAAGGCTGAGTCGGCTGTGGGTAGCAGTGACTGTGACGGTAGTGAAAGTGCGAGTGACTCGGAGCAGAATGACCTTCCTTCTTCGCTGGCTTCTGATGCTGAACAGTATTAGCTTATGCAAGCCTCATATGTTGCAGTAGGCAGGGACTTTCACGACCAAGAAGATCTCATTGGGACTGAGTATAGCAAGCTCCAGAGACTTGAGCTTGTTCCTGAGCGATGCCCCTGGCGAGGCTATCCTTCTCCCTCCAAAAATGTGTTGACCACCTTGACCGAGTCTTGGCCGGGTGTTGCTGGGAGGTCCATGCAACACGAGCAGACCCCACAGAATCGCTATCTTCCCTTCACCAAGTGGCTAAATGCCTGACCATGAAGCTTGCTGTTTATTTGGCTAAAGAGGTGGCTGCCATTCTCCGGGCGGTACTGACGCATGATACCAAAAAACTCTATGATGAGGGAACGGTGCATCTGCTATGCTCCAACTACTGGATACAACCAATCTATCAGGAGCTGCTCCATTCATCGTCCCGATACAATGCGACCAGGGCAGGAGAAAGGAATCGACCCAGCAGTGGCTTGGCCCGTGTTGCTGCACACCCTCGGCCGCTCAAGAAACGGAAGCCATCAGCTTCTGGTACCAGATTTTGTGACTGGATTGGTGGTATTTGCTATGCGGATACCCTGCAGGTGTGGTTTCCGGCCCACTGGGCCCCTGTAGTATTACAACAGTTACAACACAAGGAGGATAGCTATCGTGCTGCCCACCCTTCTTGGATGGACCAGGAGGAGGCTCCGGCTGATATTAGAAAGCAATGGCAGGAGGCAAGGGCCAACAGGCGTATGCAGTTCAAGGTTGGCAATTATCGAGATGGTGACAGAGAAAGCAACATTCGTATGTTAACAGGCACCATTAAAGCAGATTGGATACAGCTGCCGGTTGAACGGTACCTTGCTGCCCTTCCTGAGACATGGTGTCATTGCTGGGGTGTTTAGGAACAAAGGCGCCGCACCTTGGGCCATCACTAGGGCTGAAAAGCTGCAGCTCTCGGTCTTTCTTCCCAATGATTTGTCATATGCAAGAGTCTACGCCCATGAGCCAAGATTAAAGCAGATCTGTGTGATTAAAGAGCCGGGAAGCTCCGGTGCGGAGCCAGTTCTGAACTGTCAGCAATGTGGAGACTGTGTCCCGTAGCCCTAACAGGTCCAAAGCACTGCACGATAGCCGGCAGCAGTAGAAAAGGAACATCCTGGAGCACAGGGTTTTCAATGGCGGAGTAATTGAACGGGGCAGCATACCGAATGGCCCCGGCCAGGGCTTGATGACCTCTGGGCCCATACCTCTGTGGAGCAGCTGGCTTTGGTTTTTGGTTGTTTTGTTTGGGTTTTGTTTTGGACGAAACCTGGCTTTTTGCTCTCACCTATTCTCCAACATGTGGGAATAGTCAATCAAAGACAATACGTTTTGATGAGCGTCTGAGCCTCGAGCGCGCACAGCATGAGCTCAAAAAAAAATACCTCTGTGGAGCGGCTGAGAAACGTCGGATATTGCCAGCCTGAGAGGGGGCCGGGAGAGGGAAGCGGAGGGTCCAATGGAGTTTAGGGCCATGGAGATTCTGAGAGTCAGCAAGGAGGGGAATGGTAGCCGGTGATAGAACACCTGGCTGCCTCCCGTGCATTAAGAAGAGCTTCAGATTGATTGTCCAAGATAGGCGCCAAGGGCGGGAGGTAAGTCCATCCTACTTTAGTGGAAAGAAGAATGTGTCCACTGCGCATATGACATCGCACTCATAAAAGAAAAAAAATGCTCAGGTCTGCTTTGACCTAGAAAAGTTTCCGATTTTGAGAAAAGAACCTCTTCTTTTGCACTGCGGCCGATTCTTTCACAATACATTATACAAGACAACATGCACACAATACCGCACAATATGCCACGCAATATGCATGCGCACAATACACACAATACACAACACATGCATGCCATGCCCCCCTCCTCCTTTTTGTCTTGTCAGTTAGAACATCTTCAACTCGCAAAGAAGCAATGTAATCGTTACAAAAAGACCTGTACCCAAACAAGAAACAAAACACCTTAACACAAAACTGACAAATACAGCAAAAAACATGGAATGCAGGGAGCACATCCCACACTCAGCTCTTCTCCATGAAATCGAACTTTGCGCTGGAAGACCTTTGGTGATTACTATTAGAGCCTCTTGTATTTTGGTGTGTACTTGCTGAGAGAGGATACGAGCAGATGCATTCTGATGGGTAGAATCATCTGTTCTTGACCAACAAGTAATAGTTCCTTGTCCAGCTTCTTGGATCACCCTGTCTACATCTTTCCTGGACATTATTTAACAAATGGTCAAGTGACAGCAAGAAGGAAGTGAGATATGAAGCTCAGCTCATATTGTTAGGTTTTTTATTCCTTCCTTTTCTACAACAGTCATTGACTATGAGCTTGTTCTGGCTGCTTTTTTTACACCTTTGCCTATCGATCACGAAGCCTTCTTGTCGGTCCTTTCTCTTGTTTGTAAAGAGTTTTCGTGTTGATTTGCATGGACTTTCGCAGGACAGAGAATGTTGCGTTGTTGGCAGTGTAGAGTTGTTGATCGCGTCGGTGTCACCTTTTTCACCTAGATATCTTAGTACCTTTGTTGCTTTTTTTGTTTTGCTGTGTTTCAATTAAAGTACTCAGATATTTTGCTAACTTTTGCAAGTACTCTTTGACATTAAGAGCCTTTGAACAACAATGCCTGGAGCTACTGTAGATCGGCAGCAGCGAGAAAAAGAAAGTCGTTTCTTGGTCGACTAAGACTTCTCTCCATCTTGAATGAGTCGAGCTCTGGACGCTCTGCCACAGGAAGTGCAAAATGCACGTATATGCATGTTCTGTTATGTATTAGTTCCTTGACAAATTTCAAGTAGCTTCGAGCAAGTCCAATTGGAGAAAAGGCATTCAACCGACTCAGCACAACCCAGCCAGACCTGTCCAATGATGTGCTCTTGATGTGCAATCCATCTGCACGCAGCCGCATTCAGGTGGTCGAGCTGCTGAAAGTGAGGCGATGTTGGTTATGTCTTTTCTTGGTCGTTTTGTTTTTGGTTTTAGCTCGCTTCCATCAAGTCACAAGACAACTGAGTGCCCGTATTTCTCAGAATGCAAAGACTGTCACCGATAAGCGCAGCAGCAGCAGTGGGATCAATCCAAGCAGCCGCCAGCAAAAAAAAGTGCAGCAGCAGCAAAAACAAAACTACTTCACTCGATCTCGGAGAATCATCGGTTTTGTTTCTCACTATATTGGATTTGTCTGTTTCCGTGCAGAAGCTGAAGGGTAAACAGGCCGAGATACTAGCAGCTTGTTGTAGCGAAAAAGCTCAGATTCATTGTTTTTATTGTTTCTCGTTGCCAATAGTATACGAGATCTTGTGCGAATCATGTGAAACTACACATTTTGTTGCTCTTTTCAGAAAATGAAGTGTATGTCACTGAAGAAAGTTGACAAAAACCAGACGCATCCTAGACCATCTCAAACGAGCCTCGCGTTCTAAGTCTGACACTCTTCTTAGATCGCAAGTCATGCTAGCTGGACGGAACTTCTAGCTGAACACTCCTGATCTAGACTCGTATCTTCATGCCCTCACTCTCGGACAAGCATTCTCAGGAGCTACAGCTTCTTACCTATGAGGATTTCAGCTGTTCTGAGACTGTAGCTCCAGTTCTTTTGCAGAGTTCTCAGTTGCCAAAGAAGCAACCCATCTCTTAATTTCCTCCGGTCTTCTGAAGCGCTAGCTGGTGGATTGACTTCACGTGGTCAGTATATTTCGACGATTTTCTCTGTCTGTCTGGAAGCAGTCCAAGCATATCGACTTCTACATCAGTTCGCTCTTCTCTCTTTTAGGGTGGACAGTATCTCTGCGCAAGTTGGTGGACTTTAAGACTCTTTGCAAAGTGCTAGGTGTCCGGCTGGACTTCAAGCAGTCTGGTGATGGCCTTTGTTTTGTAGCAAATACAGCAGAGAGAGTAGTTACAGAGATTGATGAAGGTTTCAAGCAAACATGCTCGGAGGGACAAGACGAGGTTGAGAGGGCGCTTGCAATTTTCCAGCTCACAAGTCTTTGCGAGACGTTTCAGGCGACTGTTGAAAGTCCTGTCCAACCACGTCACTGCAGGAAGGCAGACTCTGTCACTTAGAACCAGTGAGATCAGTCCGAGGTTCTTTCCTCAAGACGCGGTCAGCAAACGAAGACAGTGATGATATGATTAACGTCATTTTCAAAGTTGAAGAAGAGTTCGATGTTCCTCTATGGATAGAGAGAGAGTTCCAAGTCAAAGCAACGCTTCGGATGTGCTGTCCAGGGAGACGGTGTCGGAGTTCGAAGGAGCTGAAAGGGTCAGAGTAAGCCCGTGGGAAATTTGGAAGTCGCTGGCTAAGTAGCCCAGCTTGGGTGGACACCCCAAAACCCAAAACGAGGGAGGAAGCGTGGCTGTGGGGAAAAGTATCACCGCAAATTTCCTATTTTCAAAACAATAAATAATAAAAAGAGTGCGCTTGCCTGCAAGGGTAGGCCCACAAGCACAATAATTAAGAGTTGTTTCATGAACATGATAGACGATTATCTGCTTGAGGCCGAAGAGAGGTTTTGTGTTTACAAAAACAGCTGCCATGTTGTGTGAAAGTTTATCCATGTGCCCTTTCTGGCTCCAGCTTGTCAAGTGACATAGCTACACAACTGACACGCTTGTCTCATAACAATGCTCAAGTAAGTTTACATCTTTTGGATGTTGTCACTTGTTTCCTCCTTTTTGGAGGTCTTGTTTTTCTTTTCCCACCCACTCGTTTCCTCTCGTCTCCCTCCCCTTTTTCTTTCGACACGAGTGTGTCATGGACAAGTGTCCAGGGGACAAGTGTCCCATTAAGTTTCTCTCGCAAGTTCAATTCTCAACTCTCTCTACAGAATACATGTACCAAGTTTCAAAGGTCCAAATACACGATTGTTTCACAGCGTGTATGGCCAAACCCACAGCCTGGAAGCGCAGCTGTGGGGAAAAGTATCACCGCAAATTCCCCATTTTCAAAACAATAAAAAGAGTGCGCTTGCCTGCAAGGGTTTCCAAGTTCATGGTCAGTTTGCACACAAGTTACATGGCAGCTAACGTAGGCCCAAAAGCACAATAATTCGATTATATTTGACCCATAGATACAGATTCCCATTGTCCATCACAACTATGCAAGGTAAACTGGGATTGAATCAGGCTACACTATTTCAATTACTTGTTGAAACACACGATCTGCTATAATGAACATGTTTGGTTATGCAATGTTGCATTCACTTTTGAAAGAAACTTCAAAAATTGGCGAATTTTGGGAAATCTGATGCGAACTCAATGGACTTTTTGTTGACCCATTGCAGACTCGGTGCGAAACATTTCTTTCACAGGGTGTCATCGTTTCAAAACGTTTTTTTATTTCGCTGTGTGATGAACCTTTGCAATGTACCATGGGAACATACATGTTGCATGTTGGGTTTTCTTGTCAAGTCTTCTTGGAAAAACTTTCACGAGTCAGTAGTATCAAACATTTACATTTAAATGCATCTTGAATTATTTCAGTACAGAGTTATGTAACAATGATGATATCCAATCATCAAGCCATCTAGTTCATTCTCTAAAAAATCATGCTTCACGCTTTTCTCTGCAGCCATGCATTTGCTTCCAGTTGGTACTGAAGCTTCCAACTGGACCAATGACCATTGGTTTGAAAAAGCTGGACATCCACCCTTCGATGGATGTTGGATTTGTCCCGGCCCAGGGCCGCTGCCGGAAGTGTTTTTCCAGGCTTCTGCGAAACGTCGCGGGGAGCCGCCTCCGGAGTTGATCCTGGGGAGTGCCTATGAGTGTCACATACCTCTACGGGAACCTGGTCCTGGTCGGTGGTGTCGTTTCTTGAAACGTGGCCACGGGTGGTACTTGGAAGTACTGAATCCAAACCATCCAGTGACCTTGCAGGATGAAGTGTTAGAGACTGGTCGTAAGATCCTGCTACACCACCAGGATGTGATTCGTTTGGGGCAGATGGGCGCATATCGAGTGAACTTGGAGGAGAATGGTGATGACGAGGATAAGGAGGATTATCCTAACAGGTATCCGGCTCGATTTCCCTGCAGGTTCGGAACTCAGGCGATGGTTTGAGGAGTTGTACCTTCACCAAGATAGCTGGTTGCTGAGGATTATCCTTAGGTTAATAGAAAAGAAATTGGATATTCTTTTAAAGCTCCATTTTCCAGCCAGCTGTATTAATTTCCCAGAGCATAGGCTGTGTTTGGTAGGTTGAAAGAGGTAGAGACTACAAACTGGACAGGTCTTTCACTGCGAATCTTGTTGGGTGGACCAAAGGTTTGGATGGACTTGGTCCTTATCACCATCCTTTTTTCAACAGGTTGTAAGTGCAGAAAAACAAAATCCTTTGAGCATCAAAAAGATGACCCCATGACCTTCAATTTCAAGATCAACTGATCAACGGTGAAGGCGGCATCCTTCGTTGCTGCATTCTCCAGGATTTGATTAAAGATGAAAAAGAGCCTGCTTGGGTGGGATTGCCCCCAATTGATCCAAAGTGGTTGGTACAGCTGGAATGGAAACATGATATCAAAAATGGAAGTGGGGTGTTGGAATTGGTGAGAAACACCGGATGTGTATAGTTATGAACCGCAGACCAAGTGGGAGTATCAGCCAAGTACCAAATGACCTCTAAAATGAACGGATTTTTCTGATTGTCATCCAAGTACTTTCATTTTCAGCCAATGAACATTGCAACAATAACCTCATTACCCAGAACATTAGCCACCCAAGTACCTCCCCCAATCTCTTGGGTTTGTTGCCATGTTCTTCGGTTCACAGGAGAGACGACCTTGAAGTCACAGTGAAAAAAGTGTTCGAATCTATCCGATATCGGGGATTCCAGCCTCAACCCTTCCGTGGGGCCCAATCCTTCCCCAAGAAAATGGGAGCCTTCCAAAATCACGGATCTATTTGGGGAATGGGCAAAAAAAAACCACCATCTAGGTCCAGGTAGATGGGGAAACCCCCCAACCCTTGGAAAACACACACCGACCCGACTTTTCCAAATCAATATTTGGAAATAGTTCTTGACTGGGATTTGCGTCTGGAATCTTTTGGATTCCATACTGAGTCATACCTTTTCATGGAAAGAAACCTGTGCAAACAAAAACACAACACAATTTGTAGGGATCCAGATTCATTTGGTTTTGCCAGGGGTGATATGAATGGGGCTGGTAATTTTGAGTGATTTCCCGAAAAAAAAAGGTGCATGAAGTTTGGGTTGGTCTCATATGATGACCCCTGACTTTTCTCCCCCCAAAATTCCACAGGTATTTTTTCCGTGCAAGGTTTTATTTAAGGAATCCTCCAGTGATTATGCTGGGATCCCTGAAATTTATGGATTACTTCTCTTCCAAGCTTCACTTTTCAAAGTCTCTTTTCTACGCAGGGAAACTGGCCCATGTCATGTGCGACCTCTCTCGGGACAGCCTTGAGCGCGGGAAGCTAAAAAAAACCAGCCCTGCATTCACTGATGGATTCATTTTTTTGTTCCCCCTTGATATATAACCCCTATTTTTGGTAGGCTTTCATTCCCATCACCCATCACTGGGGAAATGACATGTATAGGCAGCTGCGTAACGCACACGTACCGCAGGTCTTCCTTGTTGGATGCTCCAGAAGCGCCGGAGGAACTGCGTCGCTTAGCCTGGCAGACGGATCAGATGCGTCGACGCTCCGAAAACGATCAGGTGAGGGGTTGGTTGGTTGGGGGGAGCGTAGGTATTTGTCAAGGGTTTTTCGGGGGGGCTATATATCATGGTGGTCAAACACTTCGAAACTCGTGTTTTTATTGAAGAAAACTACGAATCTAGATTATAATTGCTAGGTGTTTGACATTTCCACAAAAGTTTTTGGTGTGAGCGCCTCGAGGAGCGCCAGGCTCTGGTATTTTTTCTGACTACACATGGGATGGGGTNGATGCAAATAGACTGCAAATAACAGTGAATTTGAAGAAAATGCGCCATTTGAGGCGCGCGTTTCGGCGTTTTTGCGCAAGTTCACATCCAAGCTACAAGTGCTTTATGCTAGAAAACCTTGCGTTTTTCCACAATTCGTCCAAAACTCCTGATGATGCTGATATTGCAAATCGCAAACATTACAGCGCTCCTGCGGGCGCTCTGACCAAGTTTTTTGTTGCGACATGCAATTGCGCATGTGTTGCTAAGTCTCCGCATTTGGTTGTATTTCAAATTACTGGTTGCCTGGTCGCTAAGTGTTTGTGTACAGGTTTCGCGTCTCCAAGTGTGAGATTCGGAATCTTTAAAGGCTTGCTAAGTGTTTGGCCACAAGTATAAAGGATGTGACTAGACACAAATCTGCTTGGACTAGGAATTGTCTATAGATAGACAACCGTAAATATAAATAATAACAATAATATATATATATATACATACATTTTTTTTTGCTAAGTCTGCACTTTTAAGGGTTGTATACAACGACTCAGCAGTAGGATTAACTTGTAGTTGCTGTACTTAGTGAGATGGCACAAGAGATTCACATTAACGGGGTCCATCATGGGCCCGGGGTCTTTTGAAGGGAGTTGCAAGATTTCTGTGGAATCAACGTTTCTTAATGTAGTAAGTGTTGGTGGCTCTTCCATTTAGATGACTTTCAGATTCCAAGAAAAAATATTGTCTTGAGGAATATTGTTCATACTATGCGGAAAATGACATCCATTGATATTGTGGGTGAGATCATTATGTATATATATATATATACATATTTGCCTACTAAATCTGGTCTGGAGTGATTTAGAGCTTCAGAATCCATAAATGCAGATTGGATTCTGTTGAAACCTTTCCAATTATTTCGGTGGCAACCAGCTGCGATCAACAATCCAAGATGATGTGGTTTTGTTAGGTGCGTGTGGCGGATTGGTCCAATTTCTCTCAGTACGTGAAGGAACACTACCTGTTGCTTGCCAGCACCAAGCTGAGATACTGTTTATGGTGCTTGACTCTGGGATGATGAGACACTGTTGATGACAGAAACGACCTGTTAAACTGGCTGGGTTTGCCAGATCCAATCGAAAGCTAGTAAAGTACTTCAGGGTTTACTATACCTAAAGATGGGGAGGGCTTCAAACATCAACCCAAAATGGGCTGGAAAGCATTTGTTTCTTCCTTCCAATTTTTTTTTCCTGGACGAATTGGGGGGGACATTCATGCAGCAAAGCCTGTACTTTGTAGAGACTTTGAAGCTAGTGTTTTTGTCCATTTTCCTCAGAACTCTGAAAGTGTTGCATTAACAGGGTCGATCCCCTCATTGGTCTTGTGATAGTCGTTCAAGGAAAAATCCAGAGAGCATCCTGCTGTCGTGTAAGCCCACCAATTTCTAAGTGAAATATTTCTCGACTACCTTCCTACATCCTTCTAAAATTTCTGGCTTCAACATTTTTGTTCCAACCATCCTTTCCTGATTAGCACGACTCCACGAAAAAAACCTCTTTGAGGCGTCATGGTATCCAGTGCACCAACTGGAAAACCACGGGCCGCGGCACTCCCTGCGACCTGAAGCCACCGAGCCTGAAGCCGCGGCCGTTGCCGTCGTGGATCGCGCGGCTGCTGCAGGATGGAGCGGCGGTGGCGGGGGTGGATGCGGGACGACGGCCGCTGCCGTTCGCCAGCGCGCTGAAGGCCTCGGGGGTGGAAACTTGGGGAAGAAAGAGGTGTTTTTGGGAGGAAAGGGCACATTTGGATTGTTTTTTTTTTTAGTGATGGAATTTTCTATGATAGTTGTTGTTTGTTTCTTTTTTTCTGTTTGGAGGGGGCGATTTCTAAAAGAAGAATGATTTTCAGGACCCAACAGATGATTTCTCTAAAAGTTGAATTGGAATGAGTTTGGTTAGAGCTGTTGGCAGCAGTTTTGGCATAGTCTTTTGGATGCATTTGCTGAAGCTAAGGATGTGATGGAAGAACCTGCAGCAACGAGAGTCATCCCTCAAGCTATTCCTGAGTTTGAGATTGGAGGGACAAGAGCTGCACAGGAAATTGAGACAGTGTCAGAACCTGTAGAAGAGGTGAATCCACAGTTACTGATTTCAATTCGAGAATGGTTGGAGACAATTGACGATTCTTTGTTCATGCTTCAGTACTACGATCAGATCGTTTCTAATTTCGATTCCCTGAAACAGATCCACGACATCTACTTCCATGACGGTCGCTTGGATACGAAATTTTTTGTGGCCGCGGGAATTACAAAACTTGGACACAAGCGCATCATTGAGAAGTGGTTTCGAGAAACATGTTAACTCCGAGACTGATGGAACCCGACCAAGTTTTTCCACGAGCGAGCAGCAGCAATTGGCGAGCTCCTGGGATGACTTGACAGCAGAGATTGATCGGTTCAGGTGTTCGTCCCCAACTTCTTGGCTCCTGGATGTTTCTGAAGTTGCTGACACGTCATATTAGTGAAAAAGATCAATGTAGACCCTCCAAAAGGGGTGGAATGTTTTTTCCGGTGTTTTTGCAGTCAAATAGGTGTCATGATGTACAGCCACGACCAGTGGCTAGCGGCAAACAAAAATTTGCTGGGCTGCTGGGATGGGTGTTCTTCGCAGCTTCTGCATCAACGAGGGGACGGGATGTTTTTTCAGCAGCCTCGGCCAAATCATGGGGCAGTTCATTCAGCTATCAGCTCGCAGCTATCAGCTCTGACCTTCGACAAAACTTTGATTTTGCAGATCGGGGGGTAAAAAACCCAAATCAAACACAAAGAAATGAAACCAAGGTGTGCATGTCACACAAAAAGTTGTCCAGCAACTGTTACTGTTAGTGTTCTTTTCAATTTGAGTTTTAGAAATGTCTTTTGATATCCTCAGGGGCACATCTGGAGGCATCTCGGATAAAACCGGTCGCAGCACTTCAGCAATTACCATTTATGTCCACTTTTGTTTTTCTTTACAACCCCAAAAGCAGTGCAAACAATGATTCTTTCGCTTTCTCTCTTTACAACCAAAAAACAAAAGCCAGTGCAACAAGTAGATTACAAAGATAGCAGATAGAAACAACTTGTGTTGAAGTAGCTTATAAAGACACGAACGGCAGACAGTGGCAACTTGCGTTAAAGTAGATTACAAAGATAGCAGATAGAAAAAAAAACGGTCAAGCAGCAACTTGTGGATGTAACAACTTAAAGGTCGTCAAGCAAGCAACGTGAAACAAAACACACGTTTTGAAAAAAAAACATCTCCACAAGGTGGGCCCCTACTAGTTATAAATGAAGTTATAACCCCTACAAGTGGCCTTATAAATGGGTAACTGGGGTTATAACCCTACTTATAGGGGTTGTAACCCTACTTATAACTGGTAGGGGCCCACCTTGCAAATCACTGGTAGATTCCACCAAAATCCTCCCTCCCATGGTCTGCGAGAACTGGGATCCTTTCTCAGATCCAGCTGATGCGGATGTGGTTGGATCCGACCTTCCTTCGGGTCTCCGTCCCGTGAAGTCCGCAGATTTCGGAACGAATGAGACACCATTGGATCCCTGGGAAGATCATACCTATGTGACTTTAGCACAAGAAGCAGCCAAAGAAGCTGAGGAGGCAAAGAAAGTGTGGCAACAACAACAAGAAGTGGAAAAGGAAGAAGATGAAACTAAAGAAATATGGAGAATGAAGGTGGAGAAGGAGGCAAGAGAGATTGCAAAGTTGAGTATGCAGGAGACCCAAAGGGAGGGATTCAGCCCTTTTTTTTAAAAGATAAATCTGCTGGGGGCTATGTTCGTTTCTAGGATATCAGTGTGTCATTTCGAAAGCCGTGGTAGTTATTGACTTCTTCGCGCAGGCAGCAATCAAGATTCTCCATGAAAAAATCATCGAGTCTTGCACAAATATGAAAGGTGAAACACAGTACCCAGCCTCTGTTGTAGCCATCAATTTCCAAAGAACGCATGATATTAAAAGAAGGTGCTAAAACCACAAAACAGCCTTGTATACAGGTTACGCCAGCATCAATATAGGAGATTTGATGAATATAAAAGTCATTATATCAATGGCAAGTATATCAATTTTCAGTATCAAGATCCTCCCTCTTTAGGTTTCTTTTTGAATTTAGCCATGTCCCTTCATTTACTGTACAAACCCCTAAGAATCCAGACCCCTCCCTATCGAGCAGGATTGATGGTCACTCCCAAGTAATGGGATTGGATCGGGGAAATACCTTTCTGAAAGGACATACAAACGGATGCTTATGGTATACTCCCCCGAAGTTAAACATAGCCCCTGAAAAAATGATGGTTCGAAGGTTCGAACATGAAATTCCTTTTGGGGCCCGGCCTATTTTCAGGGGCTATGTCAAACTTCAGGAGTGTATCATAAAAACCTGGAACCTGTTTGTGACCCTCTATTTTGGGGATTCAACTCAACCCTCCAAAAAGAAGGCTGTCGCCTTTGGCAATGAAAAAACCCAGTGAGCCAAAACCATTTGGCTTCCAGGTATATGTATATATATATATACACACAAACTCCGTAACTCGAGATCCTCCCACTTCACAACCCTCAGATGATGTGTCTCCTGATTCCCTCCAGGAGCGGCGCGAAAAGCTGTTGGAGAGGCAGGCCTATGCTGCGATGGCCATGGAAGCGATCGGCCAAGCGCCCGTCATCGCTGCACAACGAAGGAGATTCATTGGGTGGGTTGGGGATGGGTGGGGTGCAAGATGGACCGAAAAACAACAAAAAAGCAGCTGATCCAAGTAGTATGGATGGGATCCAGTTCTTTTTTTTCAAACTACGCAGATAATCAGGTAGAGTTTTTTTTTCTGATCATTTATGACTCGTTTTTTTTGAGTTGAGGTTGTGCCTTCACAGCTGGCACCTGAAAATGGATGGTCGGATGGTTGGAATACTTTCTCGTTTCCTTTTGGGGCCCGGCCTATTTTCAAGGGCGAACTGTTAGTTTTAGGGGGCGTATTCCACAGATAAGGGAGCTATCTCCCATTGAAAAAGGTGGATATCTGGCAAGCTGCGTTAGTTTCACAAAGGGTACAGTATCTATCCATACTAAATGCTTCCAGTTAAGGATGAAGCTACCATTAGTAGGTCGATACATCTATTTTTTTGAGTAGCCAAAACCTCCTGGAGGTTTTGGTGCATCGATTCCTACCTTTAAAATCCCAAGCTCAACTGACTCATTCAATTTCTACGGAGCGTCTGGTGCCATGGTGCTATGGTGCCATGTGGATGGAGTTAATCTGCGCAACCCGATTTCTGGATTTTTGCTTCCCTTTTTTTTCGGTCGAAAAACATCTCCACTCCAGTCCCCTTTTCCCACGACAAATGTCGCAGCGCTTTCCAGGAAGGTGGAGGGGAAGTCTGGAGAGTTGGCAGAGCCGGAGGAGTTGGCTTTTGGAAGGGCAGCGGCTCAGATTGCTGCGGCCGAAATGGGCGTGAAGATCAACTTCAAGACCAACGAGGAGGTGGAGTTTGGCAACGCCGTTCCGCTGTCGAGAAACGAGAAATGGATTGGGGGTTGGGAAATTAGCATATTCAGGGATTGAACAGTTTGTACCTCAAAACTACCTCTTGTAAGACTTTCTCGTTTCGTTTTAGGGTTGCTTTTTTCACGGTTTCTCTCCAAAGATGGTGTGGGGCTTTTCGTAGCGTTTTCCACTATCCCAGTTGCAACTTCCATCCTTGGAGGTACAAGACTACTGGTTGATGCTGGAGAGAAATCGGGGGGGCTTACTGTTCAACAAATGGGACGTATCACCAAAAAAACCCATCCAAAAAATCCTTGAAATTCTGATTTCGACTACTACAATCTGATAAAAATTGATGGCAATTGGCGCAGATTTTTAAGAAAAAAGCAACCGTTATGACCTCATCTCAAGCTTGAATAGCAGTCAGCACACCACAGCAAAACCTGACCACTTGGTCACTTGGTCAGGCCTCCCGCCCTGTGGCCTTGCTCTTCCCGGATCAGAATTCCAAGAGCTTGAAGATGTTGAAAGGTTTGCAGGATGCTGGGTGATGGTATATGTATGTTTTCGAAAATAGTGGTACCCCAAATCATCAATTTTAATAGGGTTTGCCATTATGAACCATCCGTTTTGGGGTACCACTATTTTGGGATCAACTGTTCGGGTGATTGGGGATTTATCATTTTAGGATGATGAAAAAAAATCAATAGGCCTGTGTGAATTCACATACTCAGTGGTCAAACAGAAACTTTCTTTTTTCAATCTACTTAAACTGGTCAAATCAAGAACCAGTAGATTGAAGCAATCTTCCAGTGATAAGCGATTTTTTCCTTGATGCACCCCTGGAATTGAACACAAATACCCACCATGAGGCCATATTTGACGCCTTCAATTTCCAGGGTGTATTTTCAGTGGGATTTTCAGGGACCCCCAATAATGGTAGCCCTTTCCCATACTATTCCCAGTCCAGAATCCCTAAAGATATGTTTCCCATACTATTCCCAGTCCAGAATCCCTAAAGATATGGGAATAGTATGGGATAGGGGTAGCATTATTGGATAGAACCTTCTGTTACAACGATGTTACAACGACATTTTTTCAGTTACAGTTACAACCAATGTTTTGTCGATGTAACAGTTACTTGGTCCCAGGAAGTTAGGATCAATGGTCAGGATCAGTGGGTTGTTTCACCCCAAGGAATATCCCATTTATAGGTAGGTGAACTAACCCACTGATCCGATCACCATTGATCCTAACTTCCGTCCCGGGACATCTAAGTACGGGCTGATTCTTGGAGGTCCCCTGGACCTTGGGTCTCCCTGGAAGTCAGTCACCTGGAAGCTATGGCTTCCCACCGGAATCCCCCAGCGATGCCGATGCTTCTCAGGAACTCCCAGAGGCTCGCAGGCTCCGTGAAAATGCACGGCAGCTCTTGGGCTTTGACCCGTTGGAAGGTCCTGAAGTTGTGGGTTTTTACGAATTACTACGTGGACCTGAAGGTTACTTGGAGTTGATTTTGGTGGATTGTGATATGATGGATATGATATGAGCCCGGGAGATGATGGATATGTGTTTTTTTGGTGGAGGGGATTGTTTGATGGGTGATGAATGTTTTTTTTCTATTATTAGAGAGACGTTTGTTTGGTGTTTTTTTAAAGGAATCTGGAAAATGACGAACTTGTGCCTGAAAGGACATGATTTTGTCACAAACACACCTACCTTGCCCTAAAAACTAACAGCTTGCACCTCCAAAAAAGAGAGATCGGAAAGGTTCCAGTTTGCCTGTTCCCAACTTTCCGAGTGCATGATATGACTGGAACATTGTGGAAAAAAACATCCCCCTTTTGACATCCGGTTGAGACTGGGAGTGGGGAAACCAACTGATTTTTTGTATCTACAACCTGCCTCCCAACAGAAACTTTAGGGAAGCTTTTTTGGACCTCCGAAATCGCCCTTGAGGTTGGTTGGAACATACGCAGTTCTGTGGCCTATCTGAAACTATGGAGCGGTGGAGTGGTGGAGTGATGGATGGATGGCCCAAGAGTGCTCAACCGTATGTTTTTAAAGTTGATTCTTCAAGTTTTTTAATTTGGTACCTGAAATGTGTGACTTTTTCTCCCAGATTTTTTTCTTAGTTTCTTCCTTTTATACCAGGGCGAAAGTAGATGGTAAAGCTCTCCTGCATTTTGAGTCCCACCACTCCTTAGAAATGCCGAAAAATCCTTGCATGCTGTTGATGGTTCAGAAATCCGGCCGACAAGTTGAAAAGATAGTTTACTAGACTGTTTAAAGATAATCCAAAGTCCGCATTTCTCTAGACAAAGACAAGCCATTCAAATTGTCGGGGTTTGACGAAAACGAGGTCAACCCGTGATGTATGTGACGCACCTGGCAGCTGTCGAAAAGCTGCGGGACAGTTCCGATGGTTGGTGAGAGGGATATCTGAAGATATCTCGTTTTTACATACATGAAAAAAATATACACATATATGTGTATATATATATGTATATATATATATATCGTATATATATCAAAATATACACATATCATCGAATCAATTTTTCATGCATCACTCATGATTTATTTGGGGTGATAGCCTTGGTTCCACATCTTTGGTCTCACATTTTCAAGATGGACTTGGGGACTTCTTTTCGAAATCTCCCACAAAAAGCATTTAGGTTCAAGGCACCCCAAAAGTCTGCCAGGCAAATAGGTTTCCATCTTGAAATCCAACCACAATTTGAAAAGATCCTGGTGTTTTGGCCTAGGAAATGATCAAATTTGCCTACAAAAGTGGCTTAAACATGAAAGCACTCAAGGATTCATCGGCGAAGTTCTTAGTTTTCTACATCTATTCCTGAACTGTTATACTGAATGCCTAGTTATTTTGGGATCTGGCGCTGCAGTCTGCGTGGCCCTCTATCATTTCGGGAGCATTGATTGTCTCCTTACCCCCCAGTAACTAATCTAGCTGGAAGGTGCAGCATGCGTGGATATATTTTCTTGGAAAAGGGTGGCTTCTAGCCTGCGATCTGAGTTTATAGGAAGTCAAATCTTGATATTTGGAAAAGGATCATTTACAGAATCAGGTAGTATATAGTTTTATCCTAACTAGTTCTCGAAAGAATCCGTAAAACATCTCTCATTCCAATGGTTATTTTGGTGCTTCATTTTGGTACTTTAGCCTATTTATCTACCTGAAAAATAGGCTTCACATCCAAAGATGAAGCATCCAATCAACCACGGATTGAACAATCAAACAGTATCAACAGTAGATGTTTGTTATCTCAAAATCACATCTCCATATGCCCCCTGTTGCCAATGGATCTTGACATTTTAACGGATTGTTTCGGCCATGGGATCAAGGCATGGATCGATCACCAGGACAAGCGCCCTGGCGCCTTGAAACGATGCCGTGCGGTGGCGGGCTTGGCACTGGGTGACTATGTGACTTGGCGCCACATGAAAGGGATGATGATTTCAAGGTATATGATACTCATGAATTTATTGTTACTTATTGGATGGGGTGCGTCATTCTCCCAAAGGATCATTTTCATTTCCAGTATCTTCAATTGAGTTTTTTTTTGATATTATATTTATATGCACCCTGAAACGAATATAACATCTGGTTAGTAACTTTAAATTTGATGGCTTCAAGACAATCCACTGTTCTTTTCAAAGGGATTCCCGGCAGATGTTGTGTTGGTTCATCAAGAACTTTTTCAGATAGTTTGGATAGCTCTCAATTTCTTAAAGCTGCTAACCACTTCCCAAACCATGTATGTGAATCATTTAAAGTGCGGAAGACAAACCTCCTGGAAGAACATGCAACAAAAACAGGAAGGTGATCGATACTGTACCTTACGTGAAAACTTGTTTCACTAACAAGAAACACTGAAGTTTCGAATGACTTGACAATCATAGCTTAATCAATCAGTTTTGAATACCATCTTCACATGAAATCATATGTTACCAAGAATTTCTGGAACCTCCGGCAAATTTACCGTGAAAACCATCAACTTGACTTTTGCACCATGACTGTTCGCTAACCTAAATTCCCGGCCCCAAAGAACGCGAGCCAGAATACTCACAAAACTCAGCACCAGTGTACATGGTAAATATCCCATTTCTGTACATCTCCTAATAAATAACAACGTTTCAAGAATCCCCAAAGTAGTCCACATGTCCATCCCATCATTGTATGGCGACCCAAAATCTGGGGCCTCCTTCACATCAATCTACATAAGATGACCAGAAGCTACGGTCTCTTTGGGGCCCTAAATTTGGTACGGCCATACTGTCGATGGTTCAGAAATCCTAAGTACCCAGTTGATACTCTATGTAGTTTATTTCCAATATTTACGACAGTTTTTTTTAATCAAAGCCCAGGTGGTTGGCCTTGGGAATTCTTTTTAAGCCATCAAACAGTAGCAATCTGTTATTTTTTACATGGGTTGGGGGTACTATTTATTTACATTTACCCTAAAAAATCAACCATCCATGTAGGTAAATATACACAATCGTCCCCCACTGGTCGCCTGTTTGTCGCAACAGGCGGCTTTGACCTTTGCTGGAGTTTGGGACTTTGAGATTGGTCTTCGTGCAGTTCAGCTGCGTGGAGAGCTCATGGAGGTTGGTTGGTTCCGTTTGAAAAATCGATCGATCCGTGGATATTTTTTTTCGGCTGGAGGAGATTTTTTTGGAGCAACCAAAAAAAACAGTCAGATGAAATCAGAACTGAAAGTTACAGCAAGGATTTTTTGCAAATTGACCCCAAAAAAACACAAGGGATTTTGTTAAGGTTTTTTTTGGGGGGGTTGGGAAATTGTATGGAGGTTACTTTTGTTTTCAACTTTTATTTCAAAACAGAAAGGTCCAACATGTGTTTTTGGTACCTGGAACTGACACTCGTTTTGATTGGACCAGACGTAGAATCCTCCCCACCTTTTTCCCTTATGAAATGAGGGTACCCATCCGGAAAACTAACTGCTGGACACCCCCAAAATGATGGGCCTTGGAAAAGGTAACTTCCATTTAAAAGAATGACAGTTTTTGGGGATCTATGTTAGAATTCAAGGGTGTAGTTGTTTTTTATTTTCCAATTATCGGGCATAGAGCGTTGTTGCTCGTTCCGTTTGCAGCTAGATTCGAAAATGGACCTACCTTTGGTAGTCCGGGAGCATGCTAGCTCCGTGTAGTTGGGATTTTTCTAGAAATAGCACCAGAAATAGCCGGCCTTATGATCAGGGCTTATTAAGCTTTTGTTTCCCTTAAGACGGTCTTATTAAAGCATTATTTCTGGATTTCTGGGGGGGGGGCAACTTGGGCACCATTTCCAAGCTGTAGTTCCCCTTGCCCAGGCGGCCATTGCAGCTGTGCCCCAAGCTGCTTTAGCAGTGGCTGGATTGTCGGAGGTCCACAAAACACTACACAGGGGGAGGTTGATGGAAGTCCCAACAAGAATGGGATCCATATCTCAGTTCTAAGACAAGTTGGGATCATGCCATACCCTAAGATGTAGTGATGGAAAGTAAAGAAGCAAGGGATAGTCAAGCATCAAATTA
The DNA here is from genome assembly GCA_000507305.1 of Breviolum minutum Mf 1.05b.01. Taxonomy (NCBI): domain Eukaryota; class Dinophyceae; order Suessiales; family Symbiodiniaceae; genus Breviolum; species Breviolum minutum. The sequence goes on from DF241002.1 coordinate 31,247, forward strand.
GTGAAACGCTAGCACAGCATATGTACATCTGATGCTCAGTCTGGCTAAGCATGAAAGCAGAACAAGGGTGCTGGAATCGTGTATCCCCAAAACGCCCTGGTGATTCGTCGGTATACCTGCTGTACATCTTTACATACACACAAATGTGTATATATATATATATTATTTTTTTTTCACACACACACACACACATAGATACCGGCGTTATATAGTGCTAATTGTTGCTCCCTACCATCTACAAGAAAATACCTCAGAACTTTTCGCCGTAGGTTCATCCCTGTGGTTTGGTTGCTTGTCACAGTCAACTCACCCTCTGAAAAAAGATGGCCCCAGCCATGTAATGTCATTCTGCCTAAGGGAAGATTTCAAGAAACCTGAGAAAGTGAAGATAGAGACGTTCTTTGGGGTAAAATACTAGGGATGAGACGATGAGATCCTATCCCTCTTTAAGGGACGACTATGACTATAATCCACTGGAAAAAAAAATCGAACCAACCGTGAACATGACCGATGGGATTCAGCAGTTTCTTTGTTGGTCACACATATGAACCCGATTTTCCGTGGCGGTTCCAAGGGGGTGGATTAGGATTGGGTTTTTTTTGACCTCACCATGACTCATAAATTTGGAGCTTTGGTGAATTTTTTTTTACACAAAGATCCCTTTATGTGGAAGGTATAGTCTGTGAACCCTCAAATTTTGCAGCATATATGCTGAAAAGTCATGGCTCGGCCATAGGTGTTTGAATTTCAGAATTGACAGTACAGCATTCCCCTCTCATGGTAGGAGCGCCTACGTGAACTTTGCGTGGAGTGTGGGACCGTCCAGCATCTTGGCAATGTTGCAAATATAAAGGTTCTGTCGATTCTTTGGAAAAAAACATGTCGAGAATGTTGAAAACATCCTGGTTCCTTGAATCATTTAAAAGGCTTCCATTTCATCAGTTTTTTGGAAGGTTTCAGGGAAGTAACCACATATCTCCCACCTTCGGAAACGAGTGGGGTCTTCAACTCAAATATGATCCCAAGGGTGAACTGCAATAGTTGAGCCTCCACAGTTTTTCTCATTGTTGGCGGTCTTGGATTTCACATACGGGTGCTTCAGACAGATTTATGAAAACATCAACAGAATCATGACGATATCCAAATTGCTCAAAAAGACAAGTTGTTTTTTGAGAGAGTAGTAGAGGTCCATGGTTGGTACAAAAGAAATCAGTGTGGTTTTTGGCCATTTTTTTTTGGTGAGTCCAAGGTCAGTTGGTTTTCTAGAGAGATTGATGACTTCCAAACAGGTCCCCATTTTTTTGTGACATCTCCAATGAACTGGCAGAACCCTGTTTTTTTTCTACACGGAATGCCGGCTTGCCGTAGGAATTCGCAAACGAAAAAACCCACTCTGAAACACGTGGCAATCCATCGTGGAAAAATGATTGCCATGTGGCTTGGACAAGTTCTTAAGCCCAAATGTCATGATTGGAAAAAAAGAAGAGATGGTTTTCCAACGTGGGTTTCACCCCAAGCCCGACCAGTTCGTCGGCATTTTTTTTTTCGAATTCTTAGGAACGAAGTTTGCGAAATTGCCCAAAGACTCTTTCCTCAAGGTGCCAAGTGGGAAAATCTGGGGAAAGATATGGATGATGGAAGAAATCCGGCGTTCACCAGTTGATAGCTATATAGTTTATCCCAATTATTTGCAGGGTTTCATACATTTTAGGTGGTGTAGGATTTCTTCCATCAACAGTATGGATGATGTTGATGGAAAATCTGGCGAACCAGTTGAGCTTGGTAGTTTGAGCATTTTGGAAGTGGTTTTTCCATACATCCTAGGTGCTCCAGGATTGAATCTTTCCATGAAGAATATCTTTACACAAATGATTATCGTCTTAAGATCTCCGAAAAATATCTGAAAAAAAATATGGCTATTTAGGGAGGGAAGGGAACGAACCATAGATATCTACAGTGACGGGGTGGAGCGGGTGGAGCTACCAAACTCCCTGCCATTGAAGGTAGAGTTTAACAACCCCCGTAAGGTGAAAAACGATGATGTAGGCAGATGGGACCCATCTGCAGCAATAGGACCAAGTTTCCCTTTGGAGGCATGTTACATATCTACTGCAACCAGATGTTACGTGTTTTTTTGGGTGAAAACTTCATAGCTGGTACAGCATTTATAGCAACTCATGTAAGGATTGCATAAGGTTTATTGGAAACCACAGTGGTAGAAACCCCAAACGACTCAACAGTGATTTGTTTCCGGAAAAACGAGGACCGGGTTTCGAGTTTCGATGACTTGGAGCTCCACAGTGAATCACTGATATTGATCATCCGTCATGAATGACATGGATCATAGATTTCGCATGGATCATCAAGTGGGTTCCACTTTCTATGGGGAAAAAACAAGCAGAAGCAGCAAATGTATGGGTCATTTTGCGGGATTTTCCACTTAGCTGTCCATTTTGTTTGGGTTGGTCTCTTATAATGACCCCTGTTTGGTAGCTAAATATCTAGTTAGATATTTCTAATCGAGGAGTTGTGGGCACCGGGACCGAAGCCCCATAGTGACAGGTAGGACCTGACAAGAAAACAGGACCTGTGGATGAGCGATGCAGAAACGTGCAGACTCTTTTTGAGTTTCCCATGAACAGTAGTAAGAACTAGGTATACAGTCTACATGCATAATATGAGATCCTCTTTCTTCCATGAACAGAAGAAAAGGCAAAAGGTTATGTATATGTAAATTTATATACACAGATCATTCAATTGTTTTCTGAGGCTTAAATGTTGCTGTATAAAAGTCCGCTGTTTTTCAATCACTTATCACTTCTCACTAAACCTGATTGAACCATCCCATCAGCTGAAATTGCTGTTCCAGGCTTTGTTTGTGCGGGTTCCCTTGGTGCAGTGGAGCAATTACTGCAGAAAGCTAGAAGAAGCGAAGGATGTAAACAGGTGGAGTTCCCAGAGATTCACCCGTGGGTTTTGGGGGATTTTTGGGTCCACCGTCCCACCCTGGGAATCAACTTTGGGGCCCTTTTTCCTAAGCTTCACGGATTCCTGGTTCGGTTACAGGACAGGGTCGGGGGTGAAAACCCGTTTGATGTAACTTGAAAGTTGTGGTTTTGATGCTTGGAAAACTGGCCATCATGAACATCTCATATCTCATGAAAGTTGATGTCCTTCAACATTTTGGAGAGAAAAGGCTTGTTTTTGTTTTGGTAGAACTTAGTCATATGAAGGGGAAGATGGTTTAGCTCACAAAAAAAGTGATCTTTCACCCAGAAATCCTGGATGTTTCCAACAAATGAATGCCCCGGGGTTTTGAACTCTCCAACTCTCCATCAAGTCTGGTATCCGTAGAATCGATGGGGGAAATTTTGCCTGAAAAGAAGTGGTGGAAACCTGGAAATCTATGAGCCGTTTCCACAGCTGGTGGTTCAGAGAAACCAAAAAAAACATGTGTTTTTTGCAGAAAAGAAACATTGCATCCACCCAAAAATACCCTTTTCGCACGAATTTGATCTATGAAAAACGGAGATGAAATCCTACTCTCTTTTTCTCTCATTCTTTCTTAACTATATGTTGGAATATGAAACCGCCACTGAACTTTGTGAATCTCGTCATTGACCCAAGCTAGAATGTTCTACAGGATGGAATCCCGGGGCCCTAAAACGTTTCCACCGACATGGGCTTTCACTGATGAAGTCTAAGAGTTCCCACGCGTCACATCTTTCTTGCATGATGAATTGTATCGCAACATGATCCCTTAGCTAGGGTGAAACAAGTCGCGCCGGAGGCATCGTGAAATTTCATCCGTATGTATCCGAATGTATCATCTACACTCCCCTTTGGGAAACCAACGCTTGAACGAACGCCGGACCCTTGGGACCCGGAACCGGATGGCGGCGCGGCGGTTGCGGTGCCTGACGCTGACGGCGTGCATTGCCTTGGCATGTGCAGCTGCGAGGCTTCCCACGGAGGTCGCTCGTAGCGCCTGCGCATTGGCGCGCAATGACTGCAGTCGCAAGGGACGAAGACCTCTTAGAGCAGGTGGGGGGTGTTTTTTCGTAGGCAGCAGCTGGTCGGATTATTAACATGATTCGCATCAAAGAACAATATCATAAAAAGGACCCAGGTTCGTTGATTCTGGAGTGTTTTTTTTTTTTTAAGGAGCTTATCTGGAAGGAATGATACTTTTGCTGGGAAAGATTTCACTTCAACATTGGATGTCTCAAATTTTCGGTGAGTGTTTTTTAAAGCCTGAAAGTGTTAGGATGTAACACCCTGTCCCACGAGGGAAGATTGACAGGGATCCTGAGAGCTGATATTCTTTCCGTGGGATTTTTCCGGGATCCTTGGAGGGGGTTACGTTGTCCCACGCAACAACAACCACATTTTAGCTGTGCAAAAACGCCTGGCTGGTTGATTTATGTGGGGGATGCGGTTCCCTTTGTTTCGTTTTGTTGGGATCATGCGATTGCCCCTGAAATTCCACGTCATGAATCAACGGCCGTAATTTCATAGTGCCCGGGATCAAACATCACAGAACTTATAAGCTGGGTTTTGATGAAGCAATGGTTTAACAGGAGGCATTTAACGAATCAGTATATACCTACCCTATAATTGGTGAATTTTCCTATGACTTTCACTGAGTCACCAAGAGCAGTTCCCACAGTTTACGTCCGCCTTTGGATAATCAGTTGGAGTGAACCAAGTGAAAATGAGTACGCATCGGGTGATATCTGAATCCCGTCTTGAAATTCAACATCTCACCCCCAAAAAATGTAGCAGCCCACAACAGCAAAGTCGCTGTTCGGTTCTGCGTGGTGCTAATTGTTGCAACTGAAAATACATCATAGCAAGTCCTCGCAAAATGATAGGTAGCAAGGAGCTTGGCTCAAATGGCCACCAGTTGTGGTGTTTCCCAGTGTTTTGAGGTGTTTTCCTGGTGTTCCTTCGTGCGATCTTCCGTGAGGTGGACAGCTTCTACCCCTATCGTTTGATGTGAATTTCGACGCTCGCGGCCGGCAACCGCCACGGCCCCACCTGGCCGACGGCCCTTCGACGGTCCAAGCGGCCGTCGAGGCGTTGTTCGAGGCCGCGATGGTGAACGCTTCGGTGGAGCTGCGGCCTCACATGTCCACGGTGTTGGAGTAGCTGAGCCTCCGCAACGTTTTTCCCTAGAAGTCCCAAAGACTATTGGTTTAGTAGGGATTTTTAATCATCCCAAATTGGGAACTATATATAATTTTAATAGTCTTTGACTTCCAGGGCTTTTGTTGATTTTTTTTAAAATAAATTGGAAGGGAACACACTCTCCTGAAAAAAGGGAAAAGTGATTTGTCAAGCTTTGTTTCTCATGAATCAATTTCGAGATCATTTTCCTTTTGGGGATGTTTTTTTTATTCCATCTTGTAAGTAGTCTAAATCTGGGTGTGTTTCAAAATGAAAGACCCACTCCAAATGATATGGAGAAATGGTTGATAGTTGGAAAGGCCTCCAGTTTTTAAAGGGGTCCTTACTTTGAGACATCTCCATATATGTCAGGTTTGTTTTCTCCCATTTGGGCCTCAAATTTGGAGTTCGTTTCGTGACCTCAAAAAGCAGATGGGTGGGGGAAACAACCCCCGAAGATTAGTGGAACTTCATATGTTTCAGGCATTGCGGCATGACTATGATATCAATGATATCTATGATTCTTCTCACTCAGGTGGAATCCAATGGTGGGTCGTTTTGTGACCGGAAAAATACTCCAAAACCCCAAAAACACGTTCCGCTTGGCCGCGTCGTCCCGCGGTGGCGTGTGGGTCCGTCGGTCCGGGACCCCATCCCCGTATTTTCCATACACAAAATACCAGCAGTGCCTCAGAAAACAAGACACACAAAACCGGCGAAAAGATGTAAAGGTGCTCAACTTCAGGATTTGATAAAAGCAATCTTTCCCATGGCAGGTTTATTTTATGTTTTTTTTAAAGCAAAATGAATTTTGTTGCACCTTATCATCATCCTAGGTACAGCCAACGTTCTCGCAGTGTTTTGCAGCTTGGAATGGATTCACGGGATGTTTCCGCCTGGATTGCGATTCTGATGGGTGGCCTACAGAGGAAAGGGCAACTTTATCAGATGCATCAGCTCCCTGCGACGTTGAAATCCTTTCAAACTCAACACTCGAAACTTAGCTGAAAACAGTTTTGGGGCCGGCTGGAATGGGGGGGAAGAGGTCAGAGTTCTCTTTGTGAATGGGGGGTGATGTTGTTGAACCATGCAGTGGATTGATGAATTGATTTCAAGGCAGAAACGGCCCCGCAGTTGAATGGCATTTTCATCCAAGAAATGAGCCCCAAATTTTCCGGAAGCTCAGGTCCGAAGGGGCTACCAATTAAAAAAAAGCAGCTCAGGAAGGAGTTACAAGAGCTCGGGATCAATATTGTCGATGGTAGAGGTTCTCTCGCATCTGAGCTTCTATTTTTTACTTCCACTCGAGATTTGGATTGGCATCATTTGGCTGCCCAAGGGGCAGCAGCTCGTGTGATGTTGTTGCATGGTATGCATCATCTTTGGGAACAACTGGAAGAATGGTTGAAGCTTCATTCTGCCTGGCAGTTGACTGAAAGCTCCTCGTTGGGTGCCGGCTTTGCGGTGCTTAGTCGTCGTCGTCGCGACGAGTTCGACGAGTTCGACGGCGACGGTGGCGACTTCACGAGTTCGTCATCCAATTGCAGTTGGAGCTTATGGGCTCAAAGTATGCGGAAGGCGACCACTTTGTTGGAGGCGAAGGGTCCAATAAAAGGATTGATATTTGGAGGGGTCCCCCAGCAAAGTTCCTGAAAAATTTCAACAAATGTACTCATAGACTCATAGTGTTTGTTATATACCCACTTGATAAGGTATCCAGGTGTTGGTTTAAAGCATTATGGGAACTATCACTCAGTGAAATATCGGAACATCTCAGTTGGACGAATACTTTTGAAATGGGTTGCTTTCGCAACATATGGGGTAATTACCATGACTTGCAGGTTTTCTTTTCGCCAGATGGGTTAAACACTTTTTTTTTCAAAACAGATTCCAGCATCAAGCAGGGATCAACTACCTGATTTTGTCTCACCCTTCCAGGTACGACATGATTATCCCAGTATGTTGGGAAGCACTTGGCAGGTAAAGATGGACATGGTGAAATCTTTTCAAAGGAATTTGGTGGCGATCAAATCCAAATGTCCAGAAGCCAAGGTTGTATTGCAGATCTTGGAAGAACTCTTTGAATCTGATAATCCTGAAGATTTACAAGGTCTTTTAGAAGCAACTTTTGGACACAAGACTTCCGAAAAATCGCGGTTCCCAGCCTTGAAATCTTTGAAGGTATTGAAAGATGTTGAAATCGAACATCCGGAAGTGGCGTTGTTACTTCTTTATAGAGGCCAACTTTCACATGAAGTGCAAGAGCAAGTCTTGGAAAGAGCCATTGCAAAGTGGCCTCATCGCTCTGAATTTTGGTACCTCTTAGCCGAAGATTTGATTGAACAAAATCCTGACAAAACGGATAACTTGCCAAGAGCCTTACATGCCATTCGTCGAAGCTTTAGTCTTAGTCACTTTGATCGTGCTTTGGTACATCGTTTGTTATTCTGCTTAGAGAAGTTACATCGCGCCAATGAAGCCGCTCTACTGTGGAAGGCCGTGGCTGGTAGTGGCAGTTCGGCTCGATTATGGGATGATCCACGCCGTACCTCTATGGCCGCGATTTCCATCCCGCAAGTCGCGAAAAAAAGTTCCAGTTCTTCCGCGTATCCCAACGAAGAATTTTTAGAAGCACATCCCGAATTCAAATTTGCACGGGATTACATGGAACGTTTCGTGGATGAGCTCTTGAACGAACAATTGAATATTATCAGGACAGATGGGTGAAAACCTCAAGTTTTTGAGGGGAAAATGTATATGGACTCAATAAGTCTCGTCATGGTTTATTGATTTATTGTAATTATTTATTGTAATTTGACAAACCTTGGGGTGTTTTTTTTGTGTTTTGTTGGGATATTTGTCTGTGAAGCTGGGGGGAAATTCGTACAGAAGTCTTGGGGGTGTTTTTTGGTGTCCTGTCGGGATTTTAAAACTCTTTAGGGTTTATTGGGATTTGACAATATGATCCAAATGCTTAAAAGATCCTTTAAGCATCATGATTGGATGGAATAGTCATCTGATAATAATAATAATACCCGTAATACCCCTTGGGGTTGCGGATGTGTGTTGAAAGTTAAAAGTCAGGAGCTATTCAGCCACCGACGTAAATGGATACTGCAAGGACAATGGTTGGTGCGAATCTCGCCATTGCTCCAAGAGTTTTTCAGCTTTTTTGACACTTTTTGGCTGGATACTTTTTGGATATTTTGTAGGAAAACGAAGACGTGCCTGCCCCCCAAAAATAAACAGCTGTAATTAAACTGCCAACTTTTTAAAGCTGTTCTTTTTGTTTTGCGCTCAATACCTCCGAGTAGTCGTATCTCAAGATTTGTTTTTTTCGAGGGGGGAGTGGGACTGAAAACTTCAGGAATATGTCTTCCTTCTCTTCGAATATTGTCATTTTCTGGCGGAATGTTCTAAAGTGCCTCAGACCTGTCGCGCCGCACGGCTGATGGAAGAGCAAGGCTTACGTATCTTGAGAGCCTCCTTGTCCCTAGCAGGGAGCCCAGAAGTGGACGAAAGCCATGAGGGTCGAAGGAAGTTATATATCCAACCTCATGCATCACCTGAAATTGGAAGAATGCGTCTTTCTTGTACCTTGTTGGTCTCTCCTGAAAGTAGTTCCACCTTGAGGATTGAAAACGAAAAACCACGAACTTATCGCCAGGGAGGTTGTTTTTGGTTCGATGAGAGTATGACACATGAGATGGATTTTCAAGCATCTGGACCAGAAACATTACGTGCCACCTTGTATTTGGATGCCTTACATCCTGGATATTACCAGCAACGAGAACTGCACTACTGGCCACCTGCCAATACCTTACCGTGGTGGCAAAGGCTATTGGAGAAGATGGGGCAACCGAGCCTTACAAGGCGAGAGGCAAAAAATACCGCCCCTACTTGGAGGATCATCCCAGTTAGTAAGTGGTTAGTAACCCCCATTTATAAGCCATTTAGCCCATTTGGAAGGGGAATAACCCTACTTAGGGGACCTACTAACCATGGTTATTAACCACTTACTAACTGGGATGATCCTCCAAGTACCGCCAAACAGATGGTGACATTTTGGGTCAAAAGTTTTCACAAGATTTGACTGGCCTGCAGATTTTTCCTTGGGGTAGGAAACTTAAAAAAACACATGGAAATCCTGTTCTTCAAACCAGTATACTACTGTTGATGGCTGAAATCCGGCTTACCAGTTGAGGTTGGTAGTTTATCCCACAGCCATCAACAGTATGGATCTTTTTGTTAACCACTGGGTGGTGAATGTTGGTGGTAGATTGTCTATTCGGAAAGGACTCATCGATTCTAAAAGTATGACAGGAAATCCGCGGGGGACTTTGCATCATTAGAAAAGATATCACCCCTGAAAACGAACGAATGTCGCAGTCTGAAAAGGGAGCATTTCAAAAGAAAAGGCTTCAATTACCAAGTTTTTGTTTCTTTCTTTGTCGACTTTTGTTAGTTTTTTTGGGGGAGTTTTTTTGGGTGATATGTTCAAAAACTTTGGAACCATAACATTTAACCTTAAGCATTTAATATATAGCCCCCAAGGTTCGGAACATATCCCATGGTAAACCTTCAACCATTCAATTCAACCAGGAAAACCCAAACAAGACAACCTTACTTGGATGTCCCAGGAAGTTAGCAAATGGTTAGTAAGTGGGTTATAACCCCAATATATCCCATTTATAGGTAGGTTATAACCCATTTACTAACCATTTGCTAACTTCCTGGGACATCCAAATAGTGGGAGTAGTGAGGTGGATGGATTCACGGAAAGAAGCACCACGACGCTATTGGGCAAGTCCTTTGAAGTCAACACCCTGGGTGTCGTTTGCAACAGAATCCCTGCACGTGGATGCAGATATTTGTGGCTTTCCTGGACCGAAGTATATAAACGGGTGAAACAAATGGGGGACCTGTGTTTTTTTTAAAAAAGAAATGGCCGAAAACATCTGGTGAAGTTTTTTTGTTGAAGAAATTTTTGGTGGAAGATGTGTGAAAAAGAAGGACTTACAGTATTTAAGCGGTGTTTTCCTTTTAGTTCTGTTTTGGGTGTGGTATCCTACACTCCGGTAATCTAACATAGCTGGCTGGAAAATGGACCCGGATTGAAGATGTATTTCCTATTCAAGATGGGGATTTTCCAGCCAGCTATGTTTGTTTACCGGAGGGTACTACCTTTTGCTTAGAACCAGAATATATAAAATCTTTTGATAAAGGTGTGGTGATTTGTTGCTTCGGCTCTTCAGCACATCGCGATGCATTGGCAAATTGGCAAATGATGGGATTTTAAAGTGGTTTAGAAACTACTATGAGCGATTGTGCAGGATACAACTACATATCAACAGTATGTCATCTTTTCAGACTCTGGAATGCCTTTCTTTCCCGGTGGACCGATAGCTTTCAAGAGTTTCAGTTCACCTTTCTTTCGATAGTTCAAGATGATTTTCCTTTTCAATTGGGTGTATTTTTAAAGGATTTCAGGCGTTCATTTTCCAAGGGTGCAGCTTGCTTTTCCCGAAACAAATGGGACTTTTCAACCGCCAAAGCGCCAGGTCTGCGGGGCGATTTGGGTCTCCTCTTTCATCAAAATGCTTTTTGGAATGATGAACTTGATCGTAGTCGTCCCCTGGTGATGCTTCAACTCTTTCAACGTATGAGGGCCTTGGAAAGAATGGGACAAACTTCAGAGGATTTGATGCTCGGTGTTGAGTTGGTGGATATCTGTTAATTAACGCTTTCCAGAAAATGGGCACGGATGGAAGATGTAGCTCCTATTGAAAATGAGGGATTTCCAGCTTGCCACGTTATTTTACCAAAGGAAAGGTCACGACTTGGGGGCTCATGAATTTATATCCTATCCCATTCGTGAATTCATGAGATTCTGGCGGCTGTCCCATCAACTCGCTTTGCCGGGTTTTTGTCCATGGATCATATGGGTGTTTCCAAAAGTAGTGGTACCCAACAACCATGGGGTTTTCCTACTAAACATGTTCATTTTGGGGTGTTTTGGGGATACCACCATTTCAGGAAACACCCATATTGGTTTCAACTTTCAATCCATGTTAAATTACCACCCCCATGTGCTGGAACTTGTTTTTTTTTCTCATTTTCTCATTAGTGTTTGGGCAAATAAAAACGCGACCTTCCAACCGCCGGTTGGGTCACCCCTAAACCATGGTGGTTTAGTGAAGGCAATCCCCCCAAAACGCTTGCATCCCAAGATTTGGGGAGCCCGCTAAGGATGCAGATCTTCCACCGGACAAAGGCATTTAGCCAACTGGATTTGGACCAATTGACACAAGAGACCTGGTGGTGTTTGGCTGCAGGATGTAAAGAATGCCAAGCCTTGGAACTTTTTGGACTTTGCTACTTGGAACTTTTTTGTGGGGAACTTGTGAACTTTTTTTTCCCCAACTGACTTTTTTGTTTTGGGGTTTTGGGGGATTTTTGCTACTAAACATAGGGGGGGAATGTTGGGTGCCCCACGCCATTTTTGGATCAGACCTTTGGAGTTGATGAAAGACCCTGTTTTAATAGGAACTATGGATGATCCACTCTGGAAGTCCTCAATGTTTTTTTTTACAGGGATGGTTACATATGATGGATTATGGAGAAACCGTTTTTTTTTTGCTTTTTGTTTTCTGGCCATTTAGTTGAAAGTTGATTTCTTGTGTCAATTTCTGCCATGAAGAAAAATTGCCCCATATCAATCAGCCTTTAGCTTTTTCTTTTTCAGGCTGCTAAGCGGCAAATACTAAGGCTATGAGGATTTGGACAGCCGTGTGCTGTTCAGTCTCTTCCACAATTTTGCTCAAACCGTCCATATTCCTATTCATTTTATCAAACAATGGTTTGAGATGTTAGGTTTTACCTTTCCACCTCCTGCCGGATATCATCTCACAAAGACTGAGATCAATCGAAGAATGGCAGAGAAAGGTGAAGAAATACAAGTCTTCTTTGATCATGTTCAGACCCGATAAGATCTTCAAAAATGCAAAAAAAAGTGGGATGAATGGTGGGGTCCCAGGGTGAATGTGGAAATTACACCAAACAGATCCAACCCCCAATATTTGCTCATTTGGTTTGGGCGGGGGGGGAACGAAATTGACAGTTGATGAGTTTGGTTTTCCTTGGTTGCCTCATGGTGATACCAAAGTCCAGGTGGGGGTTACCCGAATCTGTTCCCCATTTATTGACCTGAAATCTCATGAACTTGGAGGTTTGCGTTCTCAACTTTTTGACAAAATTTCATGATTTGAAAAGTATTCCCGATTTTGCCCCAGGCTGCCCAGATTTATGTGTGAAGACTTAGTTCAATTGTTAAGACAAACAGCAGTTGGGTAGCCTTTTTTTCGAATCTGATAATAATATGTAGGACGTCACTGGTGTTATATAAATTCCACACATTCCCCCGCCTGTTTTACAACCATCGCCACGTCTGGTCCCCAAAGTCTTCGTTGAAGCGCCAAAATGGCAAGGTGCAAGAATTGAAGTTGGTGCGCAGCCCCAAGGGCAGTGGCAGACTCTTCTTCTTTTTTGGGATTGCATATGGAGTACTGATAACTTTCCCGTTAATGTTGTTTATTTGGGAAGGTCCCATTCTAGTAGCAATCTAATAGTTTTCTGGGGGGAACCACCCACTTGAACGGGCAATGGCCCATTAATCCGGGGTTGACATGAGCACAAATGAAGTTTAAACTTTTATCTCAAGGGTCTGTTGGCTTAAGCGAGATGAGTGCAGGCCAGGACGCATGCTACTTCTGGCTACAGTACATTGCTTGCTGCCTAATTTTTAGCTAATTTGGTAAACCAATGTCCAATGTCTTGGAGTATCATCAGTGCGATCACATGTGACTATACGATGGTAATGCTTGTGGTCAAATTTGGCAACATGTTTGTCAACATTACTCAATACACTCTATACCCATGACCAAACAAGTAAAATTAGTTACAAGTTGCCCAGTTACCAGAGAACCATGGAGAATCCGAAAAGCAATTCTGCCCCGAAACTATGGCAAACAAAACCCCCCCAAACGCGCTATTGCTGTTGGGGGAAAAAAATATCCAACTTGCTTGCATCAACAATGCGAGGGTTACCACGTATATCATACAGGTGTACGTATATCATACAGTTAAGTCGTGGCATTCATTCATTTCATGCCCTGAATTTCCCTACCTTTCGTCCAGATGACTGGACCGCCAACCGTGGGTTTTTTGAGGCGGGTGCCTGTCACACAAGATTGATAGATGCAGCCAAAGATCCGCTGTTTCTGGGACCCAACAAGAAGATGGGCGGGTTGGTGGTGGAAACCAACAAAAAGATGTGAAACAAATCTAGGATATTTGATCCAATTTGACGAATATTCTTCAAATGGGTTGGTTGAAACCACCAAGTAGAAATTGTATCGGCACTCACTTAAGAACTTCTGAGTCAGCCAAGTGATTTACACAAGTCAGCCATACCGTTCTTATAATGAGACATATATCTTGCCATAGTTTATTTTTCCCAATTGCAAACTATATAACATAAGTTTCACTCTTCCCCGGGTCGTGTCACACCCATCCGTTAGTCTGTTGGATTCCGTTCCGAGGCTGGAACTGCTTCAAAGCTTTCAAAGCAGTTTACGCTCACCCAGGCGCGAAAAAAAAAACATCCAAAGGTTTATGAGAAGTTGGGATGGATGGATGGATGTTTGGAACCCAGGCAAGGCCGCGATTAATGGTTTGAATGGTTTGGAATCTGGGTTCCACCCTGTGGAGAATTGATGATATTTTTTTTTCGAAAAAACCGTTCTTAAATGGTGAGCTTAGAAGGTTACTTTGTATAAAGATCTTAATTTTTGGAATTTTGAAATAAACCATAAGCAAATGATAAAAGACACATATATGTTGGGTGTATTCCCTGTTACAGGATGCCAGTCAAAAACAATATTGTTGCTCATTTGCCTCAGGAAATTCTGGGAATTAACGCTCCCCACCTCCCCAAAAAATCCACACCAAAGTGGGATTTGGGATCCACCTCATGGCGATATATGTGTTATCTGAAAGGTCTCTATGTGACCTGATATGATTGTTATACCCAAGGCAAACAACACAGGATCTTTGGACTTTTGAGTCGTAATTTGTTTGTGATCTATCAAATTTTGAGTTTCACTGGGGGTGTCACAACGAAATGTTTAAGTGCGGCATGACTTTCCATTTCTTTGATCTGAATTTTTTTCCTGAAAATTGGTGACAGGATAGACCAATCTATCCTGGAGGTTGCAACGCAACTTGCATTGCTGCCAGGATCGACGTATACTTGAGTTGCGGCGCGAAGGTCCGAAGCGGGAAATGCGCTAATCAAAGACGACTGGTGGGAGCTGAGGAAGATCCCTTGATTTGGTACACTCCCTTAAACTATTTTGAAACTACCAGCGGTTTCCCTCTGAAAAATGCTGGTTGGGAGACTACCTTATTTTTTCGGGATATTTTCAAGAGATATCTTGGTTTCAGGGAGGGTAGCTTTTTGCCGTGTTTCGAAAAGGTAGCTGTTGCCTGAAACTGCATACTCGCTTGGGTATCTCTGTTGATTTTTTGTTTGGTTGCGACTTTTTTTGTTCACAAGAAAGGTACCAACTGGACGTTTCGGGAAGCTCCAATTTTTCTTTTTGCGAGAAGCCCTTGCATATTGGCCAAAAAAAAATCCACCAAGTAGATGTATTTCCTCTTGGAAAGCTTGGTGGATTTCCAGACAAGATACTAGATGTCCGGAGGATACAGAGGATTTAATTTTAGATACCCCGTTCAATCAACCAAGAGCTTCTAATCTCGCGTGAGATTGCTGCTGGTAGCTCTCCTGATGTTTTACCAAAGCTTCTTGCTGAGCAGTGGGACTGCTCAGATTTATTTGGGGGCATGGAAGGTTGAAAAAAAACATGGGGTTGCTGAGATGGTCATGTTTTTTCTGATGTTTTTCCCTCACCTTTTACAGGGGGATTCAAAAGTCTTGAGGTTGAAGCTTTCTTTCTGAAATCATCACTCTTTAAATAATATCTTTAGATAATATATATATATACACATGCATAGTTATGATATAATAAACACATATACCCATATTTTTAATTGAGGAAAAACATATATACAAAATATACACAGTAAACAGTAAAAATTGACCACGAATCACAAGGTCCGAAGGTGCACGAATCACGGGTAGCAACGAGGTCTCAAGGTGCCGTGGTGCCGAGGTTGACTCGTCCGGCGCAGTGGATGGACACGGTGACGCAGATGCTCCAAGATGGTTGCGGAGAGTTCTACGAATGCGGTCCGTTGGGGCATCTCAGAGTGCACCTTTTGATGAGAGAATCAGGTTGATACAGAGGTTATATATATATATATAGTTTGATTTGGATACGTATTTTGAGTCCTGAAACAGAGATGATTTACAAATTGGGATCATTTATGTATACATTTTGTGAACTCTTGTATATATGGTATACAAATATATAATATGAATGTATGTATGGGAGTATCCCAAGCATCATGGCCGTTGAAAAAACTGGGGTGATTTCGTTTCTCATGGCTTTCCCTTACACAAAACCGGCGGTTTTTCATCCGGGCGATGCCCACCTCCCAGGCTGAATCAGCTGAAGGGCATCATGAAACGCATCGATAGCAGTGCTTACCAGGTGCCGTGCCAACGGGTCACCCGCCATGGGTCGGACAGCATTTTGGCGCCTGTTGAGTCACCGGAGTTGTTCATTTTTGGTCGTTGGAATATGGCGAACAAAAAAATGGCAGACATCTTCAAAACGCCTCCTATAATTAGAAGAGACGTAGGGTTTGAGACCATCAAGAGTCCATTTCCAGGGGAAATGGATGAATATGGATGAATCGTCGTCATTTTCGTCAGAAATGAGTGCACCTTCCAAAAGGTTAACTTTCTCAAAAGAGCCAAATTTTGTTGTCCTCCCGAAAACTAACATGACAATGGAAATTCATCATGAATGAAGATGTATTTCCTGTTGAAAGATGTGAATTTTCCAGCCAGTCGTTCGTTAGTTTTCAGGGGGTGTAATCCAAAGGAAGGAACTGGGAATTTTCAGAGGGGGCTTGCTTTTTTCTTCTATTTTTTTTTCGAGTTTTTTTTAGTAGAAAGTGACAGCCTCAAGGGGGGTTACTGTGTCTCTAGATATCTAGGATACTAATCATTTGGTAGTGACTGGGATCTCATTTTTTCTGTTATGTATAGAAGTCCGCATCAGTTACTATCTAGTTGCTAAGTACACGAAACCTGTAGGTAATTCTGCACTCACATTGTAACAACCTTCAAGGTACATTGTTACCTGGATTATATAAGGCAAAATGGCAATATGGGGTAATATTGAGGGACAACAGCGAGGGGCTAGTACTTTGGTGCATGATTTGCACACCATCCACTTGGAAACATTCGTTGAAAGGAACCACCGGAAAATCAAACTGGAGCAGCCGGCTGCTGGGCCAATGGTAACCGGGACCCCCGGTTGTCATAACTCCACGTTCGCTACAAGTGATGCACAGCTGGTGGTTGGTAGAAGTACTCCGAGTTATTGTGATCTAATTTCCTCCCAACACCTTTCGGGAGGGAGATGTCTTATCACAAGCCATGCAGGCCACAGTGTCTTTGGATGTTTACAGCAGGGGTGCCAAGGGGGACATGACACAGAAAAAAAATGATGGAAAGCTGTTGCGATGGCAGGAAGGGACCTCTATGGTAAAAGATTCAATGAAAGGACCAAAACATGGATGTTTCTGGAAATGATGTCACAAATCATCCATTTGTTGGTGGACATGTGATAGAACAGACCAGGAAATGGACATTTCCATTGTAAAACGATGTTGTGAAGGCTGCGGATCGGTCATGCTGAAGGGAAAACACCCTGAAAGATTAACGGCTGGAACCTACAAATCACACCTCAGTACAATGGATAGAGTCCAATCCTCAAACATCATCTTGTGGAAGTCTATATGCATCACCCCAACAACTGGCCTCAAACGCTTGTTCCTTTTTCAAAGGGACACGCCTGAAGGGTGTGGAACGGCTGGCTGAGATTCACAGGAGGATTTTGAAGAACACAAATCCTTGAAACATACACTAATAATTCAAGCGAATAACTTCGAATCCCAAGGTCTTTGCTTTGTTTTTTCCATCTTACATTTGCCGGGAGATCAACGATTCATCGCTTGATTTTTCAGGGTAATGATGATGGAAGTCTGCATATTCTGAATCCCTAAGTCCAAACAAATCTTTCAAAAAACGCGGCCAACATGGCAGGTGAAGAGCAACAAATGAAGCCCTCTGGAAGTTTACCTCCACGCTGGGTTTGGGAGCTTTGATTTTTGTGACATCAGCCAACAGCTTTTTGGGTTGGTTGTTCTTTTTTTGAAGGTGGAGAAGTGACTAGTTAAAAACCACACCTTTGAGGAAGAGAGCTGACTTTGCTTTGCCTTTTTACTAATTACAACTGAACATTAGAATACTCACTGGTTTCTGAAATCGATTCTTTTACTGTAAATTTTTTACACATAATTTTTTGGGGCAACGATTTAATTTTCATCAATATATTTCGAATCGGTTGAAACTATAAACTATGCTCCACCCAACTTGGTAAGCAAGATGCAAAGTGGGCCCCGAGGCGCATCGTTGTTTTATGAGGTGAAATGGCTTTGTTCCCTTTGTCCAGGCGAAAATTGGGTTTACAAACCGCGGGTGACATAGGGCCCCTACTTCTAGGGGTCCCATACAGTAATTCCATCTACAACGAAACAGTAGGGGCATATAGGGACCCATCTTGTTTTACCAAATGATTTTCCCTTTTTGAAGTTGAAGATTGAGGCTGAGTCCACCGCTGGCTGTCTAAGATGAGATTGCAAACAGCTTTTTGGTGTTTTCGACAAAAGCTGGGTGGCCAAGTTGAAGGAAAGCTAAGGGAGCTTAATGAAGAAGAAAGTGCATCTATTTATGTACAAATATGAGGTCGATATGCATTATATTATCTATAAATATATATATATATACATACATTTACACACACTATATATATATATATACAAGTTCTAGGCTCGCGGCCCTCCCCCAGACGCTCCACAAAAATGCTCATGGTAGCCAACTCTGAAAGTTAATATTACCAGATGGTAGGGTAAGATGAACAAGGTTGATGAAATGCAAGATAGGATTGGAGCATGTGTGCTAAGAGAAGTTAAGAGAAGCTAAAGCTAGATAAGACCAAAAAGCAAGATCATCTAGATGAGATAACTCAAGGAGAGGTACAATAGATATTGCTTAAAAGTAAAACATGACCTGAGCCCCCTATGGGAGGGTGGGGGCTCATCCCAACCAACTGTGAAGTGATGTCAAATTATACTGTATCATAGGATGCGATACGATGTGATCCGATATACGGAAATGATAGAAAAAATGGTTAAAGTAAGATCAGATATACGAAATAACTGTTTTATAAAGGAACAAACCATTTTTCTGTGAAGAAAAATAGATATAGATAGCTAAAGATAGACATTTTTGTTTGCAACCCAGTTTTGATTTTCAGGTCAACAGTGTTGAGTGTGTTTTTGAGATTCTCTCCCTCTGGGCTCCTTCCATGCGAGGATTGAATAAAAACATCCTTTTCCTGTAAATATTCTAAACCTGCTTGAGTCCAGTAGTCACCAAACCAATTCCAGTGGAATTTTCTGATTTTTTTTATTCTAGAATTTGGAGAGCATTGTTGGTTTTCTCTTGGGAATTTTGTTGTTTGGGCTCCTGGAATTTCGTTAGACGCACACACACTCAACTGGTATGACTGATCTCGCCGAAAAATACGGCATTCTTTGAGCTTCGTTACCTTCCAGCCAATGGGCGCTTGCTAAAAACAATGAAAAATTGAGGCGGGGGGGGGGGCATCTTGAAACGGCAGCTCATAGCAGGCAATTTTCCCATGCAAAAAAATAATACGGCGAAGTCTTAGGGTAGGATTTTTCTTTTCAGGATCGAACAACAACCTTGGAATGAGAAGTTACAAACCTTCATGGTTTGTTTTTGGGATATGCTGTTTGTAGGGTTACCTGACTTGCGCTCTTTTTTTGGGTGCTTACATGTGAGTTTGGTAAGCACCACATCACGTCACATCACCTCACATCATATCATATCATATCATATCCTATCCTATCATATCATATCATATCATATCCTATCCTATCATATCATATCATATCCTATCCTATCATATCCTATCCTATCATATCATATCCTATCCTATCATATCATATCCTATCCTATCATCATATCCTATCCTATCATATCATATCCTATCCTATCATATCATATCATATCCTATCATATCATATCATATCAACCCGTTGTTTGGGCCCTTTTGATTTCTTTGAATCTGTTTTTTTGGGTTTTTGAACCATGAAATCCATCCACTAAAATCCCCCCTTTGAACTTGCCGCCACTCCCCAGGCCCCCGGCAAGTTCGGCATGTGAATCCTTCGTGCAAAACCCACGGTCCGTTCCAAAAAAAGGCGGCGTTCCAGTCACATTTGGTTTGGGGTCATTTCAACTTCCCTTGTGGTGGTGGTTTGGGGGATCAAGATTTTCATACAGTTTTGGTATGGTCATTTTGAGGCTAATGATGGCTAATTTAGCCGTTTTTTGGGTTCCACCGGGGATCTTTTTTTGGAAGTAACTTTTCTTACCGTTTGGTCATGGTAGAAATCCTGAAACCTTATAAAGCATACCAGGCAGACAAAGCACGATTTTTTTCTTCGTCTTGGACTTCCAAGGGTCCGATGTTGAAATTGGTGACGTGAAAGGATGTGAGTCACAAGTGATAGCCATAGTACGCACAATTATACGCAGATGATAGCCATTGCAATGGCAGTACTACGTACATGAATGGGAGTCATTGCTTATGGTTGGTTTTGTCTGATTTTTTTTGTTCGTGTGTTTTTTTCTCTTAATCCTTGCCCTGGAACGCTTGTGGGCACAAACAAAGTCGCAGAGACATCAATTTGGCCACAACGACAGTGTGGCTTTTGCTTTGATGGGTGATGACAATGGATTTATCACCTCCTTCCCAGATTTGTGGCTTCGGATCTTACCTTCGCCATTTTAAAAAGATCACTTTTTGCGTTGCCATTTCAACTCAAGTTATTGCTTAGACCACTGTGGCTGAGATTGGGCCCCTGTGGCTGATTAGACCACTGTGGCTGATTAGACCACTGTGGCTGATTAGGCCACGTGAGTGGCACCTTTCTTCCAGAACATGTCGAGGCTTCTTCTCCTTGTAGTTGGAGTGCAGTTGTTTCCAGCTGCAATTGCCTCGTGTTTGACGGATGCCATTCCTGTTGCTGCGCGACTTGGCGATCTTTTAAAAAAATGGCTCGGTAGACAAAAGCACGTTTACGTGTGGGTTTGCAAATGAATGAAAAAGGTTTGTGCAAAATGAACCATCATTTCCACAAAAGATTCATCACTTTTGAACCCGAATCCCGTTCAGATGGAATTATGGAGTTCGTTTCAGTGGTTGAATATCTTCCAAACTAACATGGCAAAAACATTTTGTTTTTTCGAAGGAAATGCGTGCACTTGTGACTTTCACTGGAGCATCCGGTCCTTTCACGCACAACTGGAAGTTTGGGTGATTATCGAATTGAACCAATCATAGCTCCTCCAAGATCCGAAAAACTCGCACCCAGGCGAAAGCCTCTAAAGGGGCCAGCCACGTGGCAGCTTTCAGAAAGACTTGGGACTTTTGATTTTTGTGACTCTTGCGGATTCCCCTACAGGCCCTACAGTTTCAGATCTTCCGAATCTTCCGAACCTTCCTTTTTTTTGGACCTGCCACCACAAACCCACGAAGCCATGTTGCCTGCAAATGGTTCTTTCAGCCTCCAAAAAGCACCCTCCGTTTTTTTGCCAGTTTTGTCATCCGGAACAATCACCTTGCCATCGACTTTGGAGGCAAAAAACGACCTTCGTTTCCCATAGAAAAATACGAGAAAATGCCGACATAGCAGGTAGCAGTGCAGCCGTTGGTGAGATCACGTTTTTTTTTTCGTTTAAGGCTGGGATCTATCCTCTTGGTGTGTGGGTAAACAACTGGCCAGCTGGGCATCTTGTTGCAGAGATGATGGCCATTTTAATGGAGGAGATTCGGACCATTTTTTTCATTGGGTGAGGTGATGAACACCAAGGATTAATGTTGACCCCGGATTAATAAACCCCATGGTTGTTTAATTGGGGGGGTTCCATTTTAAAGGGGATTTATCACTTTTGGGGGTACCCCCCTTAATAATCACTATAGGGGTTTATTAATCAGGGTTGACATTACAGAGTACCAGGGGAACCCACGGTTCCTTCATTTTTGGGGGTTATGACCCATACATTGAGGGCTTTTAAACCCTTCATTTTTCCATGGGCACTTGGGGGTCCAAAGGTACTGCACTAATTTCACAAAGCTTACTATCATGTTTCATTGACCCAAAAAATCCACCCAAGACAGCACTTCGTGCTATTCGAAGATTCCCAACAGAAAGGCTTAAAATGCTCTTCAAGAAAAGAGCCATTGGTCCATTTACGGGCCTCCTATTGTTGCAGCGTTCCCATATCATCACCACGGTGGTGACTTCAAAGATTATGTTTGCCTATTAAATTCGATTGAATGAGGAAGGAGCCTAGAAGAAATGTGACCATTCAAATCAACGGAAATAAGACATCTCTTTTCGTGCTTTTTTCTTTCGGTGGTGTAATCAGTTCAAACAGTTCACCTTTTAAACGTGGATGAAGGGAATTTTGACAAGATTTGCCAGGAGATGATGGGGTACTTGGTGGAACTGAAAGGTCCTGGTGCTGGCACACCTGATGGCTTCTTTGCCCTGACAGGGTGCCGCAACCCCACCAACAGCGACGATCGTCAGTGTGAGGGCTGCTTGGATGTAAAGGGGTGGGGAGGTCAGCCTCAATCTCCCACTTGTGTTTCTCAATTCAAAGGCTACTGACCAAGTTACTCCCAACAATGAGACATCTGTACTTCTGGTTGGGGCCTCAAGTCAAGATGAGAGGCGCTTAAATCTCAGGGATTTGAAGAGTTGGAGACCCTCTGAGACGCCTGGGATAGCTATGATGAAAACACCCTCAAAAAGATTTGACGCCCGTGGAAGATCGAAGCAATCTGTCAGAGAGCCTTCAAAAGAACAATGATGCCATGACTGGATATACCTTCACCATCTTGACACTATGACCAGTTTCATGAACACTTTTAGCGCCATATGTTAGTCATTTTTACCTTACTCGACTCACCATGAGGCTCACTCATGAGTACTCTTTATTTCTTGGAATTCTACCAGCATAGACCCCAAATAGCATGGAACACTATGCCATGTCTGCAGTTTGTTAAACCGATCCAAAATATACAAGTGTCAACTTTTATAAGTATAGATATTCAGAGGCAAGATAGACACTCAAATGCCAAATGCAATATTTAAAACAGCGACAACACTCTGCCCAACAGCCCCCCAAAACGGATCCACATCTGCGAACCCTCACCCATGCACACATCAGACGACACCTCGCAGGACACCCTGCCCGACTGCCCCCCCCAAACGAATCCACAAAACCTGCGAACCCTCACCCTATACTTGAAGTAAGAACCCCTATAGCTAAAGCTATTTGGAAAAAAACTGAACAGGACCTTACCAACAGACAGCTTGGGCAACCCCCCTTTCGATCCTGTATTTCTTTTCGATTTGATTGGAGCCATTAAATACACAGGATTAAGGGCCCGTTCGGTGTGTGCTGTTGGAGATTTCTTACAGTCATGATCCATGATCAGGGTCTCTGTTCCCTGGTGAGTGGCCAGACCAATGAATTTCTAGGTGTGAACCACACTCGAGTGCACGTCAACGTGGAGGGCTGGACGGTAGGCGGGGTGGCGGGTTTCCATTGGTATATTTCAGGGGCGAGCTGTTAGTTTTCTGGTTTGTAAGTATACTCAGAACTGAGTGGTGATTTTTTTTGAAAATATTCAGAGCTGGGCCAGAGTATGGCCTTCAAGGAATCCGAAAAGCATGGGGTTCAGGAATGAAAACCCCAATCGTAGAATGTGTGTATCTTCAAAGTACAAAGTTGGGACACCCGTACACTGAATCTTTCGGGTTGTTCCCTCCCAGTTTGGGCCTTCAAAAGGTGAACATTTGTGGAGTTGGGAAGGTTGAACAAATCGTACCCCGGGTGTTTGAGGTTTTCTGTTGGTCGCTGGAACCATTTTTTTCTGCACGAAGGCTTTTGTTCGACAAAAGCTGAGCCGAAAGTAGTTGAAACAATGCGTTTCTGTGAGAGATTTCAACATTGGGTTTTGTCTTTAACCATCCAACGCCCTGACAGGATACAGCGAAACTTGGGACAAGATCCAGCAAGACTTCACTGCTTTAGCCCCCAGGTGCTGGACGTTTTGTGTTGGTGCGAAAAAAACCCTAGTTTGTGTTGTCACTTCATCTTTCCCGTCTCAATCTTGGACTCTCACAAAAAAAAGATGAAAAAAAACACCAAGCAAACCGAGTGTTGAACTTTCGAGGGTGTTTTGGGAATTGCGAAAAATCACCACAAGGTTCAACGTGTTGAGGTGAGGGTGCAGCATTAAAGGTCAACAAAAAGATGTCATGAAATTCGAGATCTTTCGGGTGGAACCTTTGAAACAAAGTCTTTTTTTTTTGGTGCAATTTCAGAGGTAGTGGAGGAAACAAATGCGTCTCAAATGGAAAGACTGACTAGTTGACCAGCAAAACGAATCCGTCTTCCTGGAATCGTAAAAAACCGGGGGACCTTTTTGCACTGAATCTTCAACTTTCAAAATACCAATGTCTGGTCAGGAACCTTGGGAATGCTGGCTATAATGGCATGTCAGGAATATATGTGCTCTCCCATTTGAAGGACAGACTGGTGAGCTAAAACCAGTGCTATTCAAAAAGGCTTGTTGCAAGATGTAGAATGCTTGTCCTTAAAAAGGCTGTTTTCTTGCGGCGCATTTCTTGACTGCAGTTCTGTGCAGTTCTTTGGAGTTCTTTGTAGTTTAGTGATCTTGTGTTGACTATTTGATTGTAGGAAAAGAAGTAAAAGTAGCACGTAGTAGTAGCAGGTCATATTGTCCTTGCCCTTGTCTTTGCCGTTGTTGTGGTTGCTCGGGTTGATTGTGGTTCCAAGAGGACAGAGTCTATGAGGCAGCAGGATTATCTTTGGATTTCTACCGAGACACTTGGATCACCAAACTTCAGTTGTGCGAACTTGCGTTTCTCATGTTATATCACTTCCAAAACATGGGATTTACATGCTTTAGTTAGCGTGAAGTTTTTTTCGCGGACATTGAGGACTACAATGCGTCATGGAGGGATTTGAGTCCGTATTTTACGAGCCTACATGCCGTGGCTTGGATGGGTTGTTTAAGTGCTTTGACTATTGATGCACACCTGAATGACTGTGACCTCATAGGACGGGGTTCAAAGCATAGGGTCTCCGTGTAGTTTATGAAATCACCGTTTATCAAAATACGAGATGTAATAAACTACCCACATGGTTCCTGGTTGATGATCTTACCTATAAGGGTTGATGATGCAGTTTAGCTTGTGATCAATAGTCACACGGTAACTGAACGGTCACATTCCATGTCGGGTAGCCGGGTAGCTGCTGGCCACCTCTTCCTCTAGTCTGAAAAGCAATCGGTTCACGTTGAGTTTTGCAGTAGATGGCGATACAGATGACAGGACAAACATAGCAGACATCTCTCTTTCGTGCCGTTTCGTGCAATTTTCCTAGGATCTGTCCTATACGGGGGGAATCATTCCCCCACCAAAAAAGAGTCTGTCGTCTTGAATCATTGAATCGTTGCCTCAGTTGGGTTGGACAATTATTGACTGATCCAAGACCTGAATAGGAGAAGTTAAAGTTGAATGAATGATGGCCCCACTGCATATGGTTGACCAAAGTCAGGTCAACACCTCTCGCGTGCATCCTTGCAACGCAACCAATCTCATGGATTCGGCAGAGATGCAGTTTTATCTTGACGCCACTGGAGATTGGGATGGAGTAACTCGTGAAGGAGGGGTTTTGTTTCGTTGCTTTCATTATCGAAGTCGTTGGGTTTGGTGGTTGAGTCCAATTCACGAAAACATTCCCGCAATTTTTCAGGTTTTCAGGTGTTGTTTTAGTTCAGAATGATTTTTACAGAGGCTTTCTCGTGAAAAGTGCTTTTGGTGATGATGTGCTTGGATTCGATGATTTTCCTAGATGGGGGAATCACATGTGGGAACCGAAGGGGGACCCCGATCCTGGCGAAGTTTGCGGAAACTTCGTTCAGACAAATCTGGCGTTTTTTTGCGGCAGGAAGCAAGGTCGTCGGGAAATGCTGGCAGCAACATTTCTGGGTCCCGCCTGCCTGCCGCAGCGACATTTCTCGTCACTTTTGGATCGCAAGAAGCGCTTTTTTCGGGGGTGTTTTGGATTCGTTTCGGAGGGGGCTTCATTTCCAGGGTGGGCAAAAAGGCTGCAGTTTCACCAAGGCTGCTTTGTGTTTTTCACTGGTGGGAGTGGGTGGCAAATGAATGAAATGATGCAGAAGGCGTCGGCTTTTTGAAGACATGGTGCAGAATGGTTAGTTTTGTCCTTCTGGAAATTCGCATGGGTGTCGGAGAAGGATTAAACTCAAGTATCTGTATGCTGCTGAAATTGTTGGAAAAGTCACATGAATTTCGCCAGCTGAAAGATCACCATCTTCTGAAAGTTTCATTGAGTGAAAACATCACAAGTGAGGCTAAAACTAGAAGAACATTCACTTGACCATCAATCTCTTTTGTGAGGCATTCCTTTGTTTTTTTAAAGCATTTTTACTCGAGTTATCTGTGAATGTCGAGAGTGGGAGAACCAAGAGCCAACTCTCATCTTGATGTCCTTTTCTTTGATGTTTTGCCGCCAGGGCACCATCCACAACATGCCCATGGCTGTTGCAGTCGGAAACACGTGGAGCAACTATGCATCCTTGCCGTTGGACTATGATAGCGTGTTCTATACCTGGCAACCTGACACCACCTTCTTGAGGACTGATAAAAATCGCGAGTTTTCAAGAAGGCAAGTCATGTATTGTGGAAACAACTTTGCTGTTTGGAGTCAAGAAGGATATTTTTGTTGACAGGATTCATCGGACCTGCTTGGTTTTTGGAATTCTTTTTCCTTCAAAACATGGAAGCAGCAAACTGAATGGTTCTGTGTTTGAAGCACCAAAGGGCCAGTCACGAAGGGCACCATGCTTTTCGGTCACCATTTCTTCAAAATTCTTCACTAGGGCTTCCAAGACTATCCGATGCCATTCCAACTTTGATATGGGGGTCCCATGCCAAGGTCCCAGGTGTGTCAACGGGATCCGGGGTGTCTTGTATGGGATCCCATAGCTCCCAGTAGCTACCACCATGAAAATGGGTCATTTGTGAAGTTTCAGTTCTTCTTTTTTTTTCGTTGTTTTGCCCGAACACAAAAATCCAGCGTACACCCCCAAAGATTAACATAGCACCTGAAAATGATGGTTTGGAAGAGATGATTTTCCTTTTCCAGGGGGCCCGTATTCTCAGGTTCCAGCCGTTCATCTGTTTGGGGTGTAATTTTCTTTATCAATCTGGCTGTTTCTTTTGTAAATCCCCATAGGATCCATGGGACTGGTATATTCACCTACATGAATACCATAAAAATCAACCATTCATGTAGGTGGATCCTATGGGATCTGGCTGTTTCTTTTCTCCAGGAGGGCACCGCTCCGCGTGGTCTTCCCTGAGTTCGATCCTTTGGCCTGGCAAAGAGCGGATCGCAGCTCTGCGGGAAGTGCGACGTCGATTGACACGCACGTTTCGCAGGAGGGAAAGGGATTTCCAGGGGGTTTAACCAACCCAGTTATTTCTGGGGCAAATTATAAGGACCTTGGGGGGAAAGGGGGTTTCCAACCCAGTGATTTCTGGGCCAATTATTGCAAACCTCGGTCTACCCGCCACCAGAGCAAGGGGGATTCGAGTTTTTGGACATTTGGATTGGTCCGAAGGGTGGAGCGGCAAATTATAAGGACCTTTTTTCGCCGGGAGTTTGGTCACCTTTAAATATTGTGGTGAAAAGTAAGGGAATTCCCCTTAATTCAGGTTTGGGAAATATACTAATTTGCCCAGAGTTATCTGACGGAACTGGACTGTGGACCCAGACTGGAGGTAAGGTGCTAAACCTGATCATGTTCAGGTTTTCCCACCTTTAAAAGGGATCTATATAAGATTTCCCGAGAATTCCTGCCAGGATTTGAGAGCTTTGGCGCCAGACGTGGAAGAACTGCTATCAACTTATCAGTTGACGCTCCAGGAGCTGATTTTAGACCGGAAATCATCTCCCAGTTACCGAGGTTCTGATAGCAGGTGCGTTTTTTCTAACATGTGTAGACAGAATGCAAGTTCCGTGCCTGGTGAAAAAGTTGAGAGTTTTTTTGGGAAAAGGTGTGCCATAGATTTTTTCCACCACATGACAAAGGAAAACTGCACATGTTGGTTCCCTTCTCTCCGCACCGAAGATGTGGAAGATACCAACTAATCAGTATTTCCAATGTATTTCCCCAAAAAAAACCATGGTTGTTTTTTTTCCATGCAAGAAATTTCACAAAGTGTTTTTCATGAAACCCACGGTGGCAGATGACCTGCAGGAAGTGAATCACATGATGCTGGACCACATGGATACAGAGAATAGCACTTATTGGGATTCAGCCTGTCGTTGGGTGAAGAGCAACAGGGAGAGATGGCGAGATTGGCGCCTCAGATACCACTAGCAAAACGGATCAGGTTGACAAAGATTCTGAAGGAAAGGCGTTTTGTTTTTGGTATTTGGAAGGAAAAACCTCAAACTTTCAAATGGTGGTGGTTTTTGTTCAACTCCAGACTGCTCCATGGTGAGAATCCAAAAGATCGATTCCTCCTTTGATCAACAAAGACTTGGAACCAGTCTAGGGTGGATTCAAAACTCCAAATTGACAAAACATTTCACCGCAAAAATCTCCCAGCAGCAAAGTAACATGGCAGCCATGTGGAAATCTGAAAGACCCATTTATGAAAAGTTGTGTGAGCTGGATGATTCCAAATCATTAGATGGGAAGTAGTTGTCGCGCCAAAGTGAGCTCTGAGACTGATTCCGTGAGTTGAGAAGCTGCGAAAGGGACATGTTTTGTTTGCTGCGGAACCTAGCAACACCAAGCTTGTCGGTAGAAACTATCAGTAGCTATCAATGGGTTCAAAGGTGGCTTCCGTTTAGGTTTCCGTTGGTGGTGGGAGGTTCCCGAGCACCAAGCTGGTTGGTTTTTTTGACCAGTGGAGACCACTTTGGGACCACGTTCACCATGAGGTTGCCCGACAAGACCCGGTGCTTCCAGGGCTTTGGCATCTTCGATGAATTTGCTGTGGATTTTGGCTTTGTCAAGGACAGGACTGATCCTACAGGCATCATTTGCCAACCATGCCCTCCAGGTTATTTCTCAGAAGCTGGGCTCAGTCTCGGTTGGTTCAGGGTGCTTTTGTTGGCCCAGCTAGAGAAACTGTATTAAATATGACTGTTTTGATACATCCTTTTGACCCTCCATTTTCCACCATCATCTTGGAATGGAAAAATGCAACACAAATATCATATTGCCTTCTTGGGGATCCTTTTGGGGAATGCTTCCCAGGATTCTAGTGTGAGGTTGAAGAGGAAAAGATCATCATTTGTTTTGGTCTGATCACAGGGGTGATGATCCCCACCCCCAACTCAAGGGACTGCACTTGCCAAAGGCCAGTCAAACTTGGTGACATTGTAGCAGTCACATTTCTGTAGCCAAGGAACAGTATCAAGACGACAAAGGCATCACCTTCGTTTGCACTCCATGTCCTCCAGGGACCTCTCAACCTTTTGGCGCACAGGTGGCATGTGAATTCTGCAATGCCGGGGAGCATCAACCAGAGAGTGGTAGCATGTCGTGTCGTCGATGCGATATCGGCTCCTACCAGGTGAGCACGGAGAGCAGAAATGTTCAAAGCAAAAGGGATGCTGGGGGTTGTAGGGTTTTTCTGTGGCTGAAAATTGCGGCAGTTCTCGAAAGAAGATCTCATAAGATACGATAATTTGAATCATTGGTTCATTGATGTGATAACCTCCAGAGCATCCAAAAAACGTGGTGTTTCTAAAGTGGTGGTACCTCTTTAGTTTCTTCTCCCGGGTTTTCGTGGAATGAACATGTGGGTTGAAGTATCCAGCGAAGGAAACCTTCATCGGTTTCAGTTGGTGGCTTGAAAAGGGGCTGTTGATCTTCAACGGATTCGGGACCGGGACTCTGAAATGATTCAATCCTGGAAAGCCAAGTGCTCTATTTTTAAGGCAAGAGTTGCTGGTTTTAGGGGTAAAGTGCCTAAAAAAATAGGACACTTGGCGTTTCAGGATGACGTAATTTTGTGGCCCCAACAAAAATCGCAATTTATGAAAAACGGCTGCATACATGGCCAAGAAAATTCGGATTCTGTTTTCAGAAAGCGTAGAACTTCTGACCTACTGCTCACTTTCGGTGGCTTCCCCCGCTACCCATCCAACAAAAACGATTCCCACCCAACGGAAAATTTGCAACCAGATCACTTCTAGAAAATCATGCCAGTTTAGGAGCATGTTTTGGTGTTTCCCTTTATTTCTAGGTCTTCAATGGCTGGGGCTTCGACTCTACTTTCTTTGGGGTCCTTTTTTCTTTTCCCATATTCCCAACAAAATTATCGGTTTATATGGACTCTCATCCGTTTCGGAATTGTAAGGCCTAGATTCTAAAAGAGCTAAAGCTCAAAAAAAGTGACTGCTGATATCCAATCTCTCTTTTTTTTGGTTCGTCTAAAACTGCCGGATTTTTGGTTGACAGGATATGAAAGGCCAACCTGCTTGCAAAGAATGTTCCGAAGGAACAAGTACTCTCGGGCAAGGAAGCTCGCCTGGTTGCAACGGTTGTCGGTCAATTTTTTTTGGACAAACCACCAGGGTTCGTAGATTCTGTCGCCAGAGAAGGCGAAATCAGTGATGAAATGTTGCTGCCATTGGCACTGATGATCTGCAATGATGGAACGAGGTCAAGGGCCCTGATGTATTGGGCCAAGATGACAGGCATACAAGTATGATGTCTGTCTGCACACATCATGTACAATAGGCATGATGTATATTGATACGCCTCTTTGGGGAGAGGCCGCAAATGATGACTGACCACATAAATAGAAAAAAGATGAAACTGTAACAGATGTTGAACTATCAGCCTGATGCAACAACCGATGTTTCAAAAGTTTCATTCACTCGTGTGCTCTTCCCCTTTTCATACATGGCGCTGTTGCCTTCTCTCTCCTGATGTGCTGTCAGTGCGAATCCTGATGTTGATCTTCTGTGGTGCTAGTGCTTTGTTGATGGATTT
Source organism: Breviolum minutum Mf 1.05b.01 (assembly GCA_000507305.1). Lineage (NCBI taxonomy): Eukaryota > Dinophyceae > Suessiales > Symbiodiniaceae > Breviolum > Breviolum minutum. The sequence goes on from DF241002.1 coordinate 61,912, forward strand.
CTCATGTACAAGCCTTCAACGCTTATGTTGATCCTGTTCCGATGGCGCAGAGCTCACTTTCTTCTGATGACAGTACTACTACTGCTTAAGTCCTTTGAAGTGGATTGATGTGTTGTTGAACCAGCAAGGTGCCTGACGCAATGCTTCAATTTCTTCATGAGATGTCTTTCATTGATGGTTGTTAGTTGTTTTGTCGGTTGCGGTTGCTGTTGCTGTTGCTGTTGCTGTTGCTGTTGCTGTTGCTGTTGCTGTTGCTGTTGCTGTTGTTGTTGTTGTTGTTGTTGTTGTTGTTGTTGTTGTTGTTGTTGTTGTTGTTGTTGTCTGTGCCGTTGTTGTCGCCGTTTGCTTGTGCTGATTCTTCCTCTACTAATACCAATACCTCCTGATGTGATGTTTGGTGGAGCCCACCCTTGTGCTGGATCTGGGAGCACTGCTCCGCTACCATGTTGCAATGGTGTCATGTGGCAGCAGTTCACACTGATGTTTTGGAAGGATGGAACCAAAGCTCATGGTCCCTGATATATCAGTCCAAGATGTCAGGCGTACAAGTATGATATGATGTATTGCACACCCCATGTACATTAGGCATGATGTCAATATTTTGGCAGGCGAGACCAATAGTATTTACAGTAGGTGCATTTGGGGTTACATTGTTTGGGCCCAGTTTTGATAACTTCCCCGATCAGGAAGTACATGCTAATTTGCGCAGCAAAGACGTCCTGTTCTCTTTCTCAACATTTGAGCCTCCCATCCTTTTCTGGGTATAAGTTCTAAAAGACTTGAGGTCGTAGTTTGAGTAGCATTACAATACGGTTGCTTTGTTGTTGTGACTATTCTTGTTGTTGCTATCATTTTTACTAATTCTTCTGCTGTCGTTATGTTTGTTATTCTCGGACTTCTGCTGGTTGTTATGGTTGCTTTTTTGTCTTGAGTGTCATAGTTGTGTCAGAACTGTTTTGTTGTTCTCTTGCGTTTGTTGAGTCTGTTGGGTCTTTCAGCTTGTTGAGTCTTTTGCGTTTTTTGATTTTTTGAGTTTGTTAAGTTTGGTGTATGTCAGTTTTTCCTTTTCATTGTTCCTTTCATCCTTATCATTCCTGTGATTCTTGTCATTCCAATCATTCCTGGCATTCTTGTCTTCCCTTTCATGTTTTTACCATTCTTATGATTATTTGTTGTTTCTTGTCATTCTTATCCTGCCCACCATTCTCATCATGCCTATCATTCTTATCCTTGATTGCATGTTTCTTACTTGTATCATTCGCCTTCTAAAACGTGTCATTTCAGTCATACCGGAGGCCCGGCCTCAACCTCGGGCCGTTCCCAACCTCATATGGACTCGCTCCAGGAAGCCTTTCGGTCATGGAGTGCGGCTGCACCGCAGGAAGTATCAACATGGCGAATGCTTCCACGTTGGAAAACTCGTACCGTGAAGATCAGTTTCAGTGCCATAAGTGCGGAGAAGGCTTGGAATGCCCATTCCACTCGAGTCTCAATGGCTTGACCCAAGGCAAGGAAGGGATGGGGTGTGGCGGTTCATGAATGGACCGAAAAGAATTGGACCCAAATGAAGAAGACAGAAACGACGTCGAAACTGCAACACAGCTTCTCTAGCTACTCTACTCTTAGCTACAATCAGCTCTAGCTCTTCTACTCTCAGCAACTCTCAGCACTCTACCGTTGGCTACTCTAGCTACTCTAGTCTCAGCTGCCCTACTCTCAGCTGCTCTGTTCTCAGCTATTCTATTCTCAGCCACTCTAAATTGTTTTCAGCTACCCCAGCTGCCTGCTCTATTTTCAGTCACTCTCAGCACTCGCAGCCACGCTAGTCTCAGCTACTCCAGCTACTCTACCTATTCTAGTCTCAGCTCTGCTACTCTCAGCTACATTTGCCACTCTGCTCTCAGCTACTCTAGATACTCTTAGCTTCACTAGCTACTCTACTCTCAGTCAGCCACTATTAAAAGCTATTCTAGCCCAGCTACTCCCAGCTAGGCTACTCGGCTATTCTCAGCTTCAGGGCCTCCCAGCTGAATCCACAAACTTTTCGTGCGAGACATCCTCCCAAACTTCACCCAGCTCGCGCTTCCAAAGCGAGGGGGGTTTCCCTGCGGTTGACCCGGGATTTCGAAATCGCGCAGCAAAACGATGCAAAAGGAGTGATTTCGCGCTAAGACTTCGGAACCAATTTTCACCAAAACTAAGCTTCGAAAAGGAGCATTTCGTGCTGAGACCCTCCCTGCGCGTATAAAACACTTTGAAGCTGAAGATCGAAGATTTCTTGCGAGTTTTCCTTCTAAAGTTTTTTTACAAACACAAAATGCTGCCCCCTGCCACGGCTTTTGACAGTGTATCTGTCTTCGCCATGCCGCGACATTGTAAAATGCACCGGCACAAAGTGCTGCGACTGCCACGAGAAAAAGACACGCAAACATTCACACGCTTCTAAAGTATATTGCGCCTGCCACGCAAAACACAAACGCTACCTCCACGCATGTCCCAAACGCAACAAAAGCACGCTATTTGGGAGGAAATCGACCTCCAGCGCGCCCCAAATGGTGAGGAAAAAAGCGACCTAAATTGTCGTGCTGGCCGAAGGTTGCGAACCCTTGCGCACACCCAAAACAACGCTGAGCGGACACGACTCCAACCTCCAGACCTCCACAGTTTTTTTTCGAGAACCCTTCGCTACGCATTCGGGAAAAATGGTCATTAGATGTTGTAAGGTATTGTTGCAGTTGTTCCAATTAGTCTTCAGAAAGTTCACGACCTCAGTTTGAAATTGTATTGATTATTCTGAAGATCGTTAAACAAAGGTGTTTTTTCTTTTTGATTCTTTTGTTTTTTCGGTTTACGGAAATGTGGGTGTCATTTTTGTTCTCAAGCCACACCTTCACCCGCCACCGCGGATGCCCCTCAGGTGTTTCACCCGTGGGTCAATCTGTGCCTGAGATCCTGGATGGCTATGTCTCGACCATCGACGAGCCATTTCAGGTTTTCAAGTGCAACCCTCCTTCCACCTGTCCCTTCGAAGAATTGGGATTTTCCTTGGAAAAATGGCGTTGTTTTTTTAAGTTCGGGTGGGCCTCGCGTGATCCATCAGGAAAAAGAAACGGATATGGAATTTATATGGTAAAAATTTGTTAACATATATATCATATATATATTTTTATTTACCTAGAACCCAAATGACCCCTATTTTTGAAGGTAGACCCCCGAAAACAGTGCCTTTTCCAATCAAAACAGGGGTCATTTGGGTTCTATATATATATATATATACACATACATGTGTGGCTTCGAAAAGGAATGTTGGTGGTCCAAACTCCTTGAGCTCGACCCCGAAATGGCCGAAACACAACAACCAACAACGAAGGCCTTCGTGGAAAGCCCGGAAATTGTGCTGGTGGTCTGGAAGGCGACCTATGTACGAGGTGCCACTGGGGGGAGGTGTTTTGATGGCTTAAGTTTTGGGTGTTTCCAAAAATAGGGATACATCGTACCCCAAAATGGATGGTTTATAATGGAAAACCCTATCTAAATGGATGATTTGGGGGTACCCCTATTTTTGGAAACACTCTTTTGTGGATGAGAATCGGCCGAAAACTTTCGATCTTCATAGGTTATCTTTATCGTTTGGCTCTGGGATATTAACCGACCAATTTCTCGCACTTCAACTGTTGTAATTAGGGGTTGCCAGAGGTATGAATCATTTCTTGGCAAAGACCCTGGGCCCTTTCAAGGCTGAGTTTTATTTACCACCACCTTCATAAGACCATTGACATGACCACACCACCAGGTTTCGAAATTTCTGTCAACTTCACGAAGGGATATCCAAATTATGGTTTGTAAAGGTATACCCTCTCAAACACAGCTATGTCGGGGGTAGGTGTTCGAATTAGGGTCTTGTCTTCCGGGGTTCAGTCGAGAGCAAACCCCAACGACGTACAATGCCAATGCTACCAACGTTAGGTTTGTCTGCAGGCTTTACTTTAGAAGAAGCACATCAACCCCGATACATCCACCCTCTTTCTGTTGGGTGTTTTTCAGTAGGACAAACGTTATGGCATTCTTGTGCAACTAAAGAAACTCTGACGCACATGTTGACTGACTATTGTTCCTCCCTTTGACATTTTGAAGTCTATGTTGCTATCATTTGAGCTGTAGACGACAAGAAGCACAAACAGCCATCCACAAAAAATCGAAAACAGACATTTATATGAGTGTTCTCAGTGCTTTGGTAAAGCCTTTCTACGATTGGAACTGGGGAAACGCTCAATTTTCCATCGTATCCAGGTGTTCGGCTGGGCAAACGTGGAATGGTGAAACGTGCTCCAAGTGTCACATCGGCTTCACAATTGCTTGGTGCATCGCAGCAGTTTTGGCACCCCGGAGAATTCATAAATCTTCGCACTGTTGGTTGAGATGCTGATGTGAAAGGCAACCCTCTCCCAAAAGGTAGTTCTGATGATAGATGAGACGAGACTTTCCTTGTTGGCAGGGATGTTTTCCAGGCTTCCAAATTTTGGAAAAATCATGGAAACCAACAAGCAGGACCCAAACCAATCACCGGGTTGTTATTTTTTGGGGAATGTTCCAAAAAGGAACTTAACATTCATTGGTGAAGTGTTTCATTCTACTTCTGGTGGCATCATCATTTATTCAGGTCTTGGGGAAAGGCTCTTCTTTTTTTTCCCCAAACAGTTCACTGTTGGGGTTCTTAATGCAACTTTAGATCTGGCCGCCTTGGTGTTGGTTGGTGTGGTCGGCTTCTTGGGCTCTGAAGTGGTCTTGTCTCCCGTTGTCTCCGGTTGTCTCCCTTCATGTGGGGGGTGGGTGTTGGTTGGTGTGGCCGCATCTAGAACAAAAACATCCGTAAATCAAAATCACAGGTTTCAATCTAAATTTGCTTACTGTAAAGTGTTTGGGGTCTACGCTGGTGTAATTTCTTTCTTGGGATTTGAAGCTCGCATTTTTTCTGGTGATTGCTTCAGGGCCATTGGGATATCTGAAGTCTCTACAGAGAGAGCAAGGTTTGAGTTAGCTACCAGGTTCTTGACTTCCTCAGTTACATGTGTCACAAAAATGCGGATGAGGAGAGGATTCAAAACACCAAAGAAAATAAAGCATGACAAAATCCGTCACACTTTCTTGTTGGTTCCACTTTGCACCCAATTCCCCAATTCTCCCAATTTTTTGTGGTGGATTTTTTTTTCAAGGCCCTCATGAGCATTCTTGCGAGTTATTCATTTGTGAATATGCCATCAAACGCTCGAGCTTCTACACCCCAGCTCTTTTTGATGGCTTTGGGCCTAGCGGTGCATGTCGCACAGAGTGTGGCTGTTTTTGGCATGATGGAAGCTGCTTGGTCCCGGTTTGTTGTTCGAAAGAGTCATCATTTGGATAGTTGGGAGATGGTGCTTTTGGTTTGTTCGTCGGATTCACCAGGCACCGAACAAAAATGGCCAAACAGTATGCCAACTCCCACACGACATCAAAATAGGCACAAAACAATCAACGGAAATTGGGCCTGTCTCAAAATGACGACTTTTCGTGGCTTTTTCAATTACAGGGGACGTTCAAGCGATTTTTGGCGCAGCCTCCAAAATAGACCGATCAATCCATTTGTTGTTGTTTAAGACTTCTCTCAAACCATCATCATCATCATCATCATCATCATCATCATCATCATCAGCACTATCATGATCATCCATGGCCGGTATCATCAACCATCATGAATCAGTATGAACACTCAGCAATGATAGCAACTGCCATTTGGCAGTTCTGGTCAAATGCGAGCACCAACAGACAACTTTTGGCCCAGGTGTCTTGGCCCAAGACTTTTGAGAATACCTCCTCAGCATTCCAGATCTTCGTCTTAGACCTGAATACCTCGACGTTGTGACTTTGGTGCACTTTTTCTCGCTTTGCTGGGTGGTTTGTTAAGGTTCGGGTTTAGACACCTATGAAGTTGACTGTGTTTTTTCGACCCATTTTTTGTTGTCAAGAAATTTTGGGTCCTTGAACGACCCAGGAAAGGAGTTGTTGTTACCTTATCTTTTTACCCGGATTTTTTGGAGGATTTGCGGCTCATGGCTGGATCTTTGCTATCAGAAAATGGAGGTTGAGAAATGAAAAAGGGCGACGGGAAACGAAAGAGACCTAAAAGATGGTCAGTGAGCAAGCATACCTTTCCCAAATTGAGAATGTTTCAGGTTGGGAAACTAATAAGAAGAAGAAGAAGAGGAAAAAGAAGAAGAAGACGATGATGAATAGTATCGGAACTATCTGCAGCTATTGTTTGGCCAAATACCAATGCGTTTGTATGGGGGAAACCTCAGCGAATAGGCGAAATTCTTCTTGGTGAATGAACATAATTTCCATCTCTTTTGGTATCTTATCGCATCTTATCCTCTCAAACGACCTCACTCTGAGTTTGTTTGGCACCTACGAATGAGATTTGCTATGATTCACCCAGAGGATGTGGACCAAATGGAACGAAATAGTTTTCTTTGACTTTAAAGTCAGCTGAACATCTGACAGGCCTGACATATCAATTATTGCGGCGTTGAACAGCCTGGCAAGTGACGAGTTTCAATAGTTTTACTGCAATGTCTAGGTGGGTAAAACGAAGAAAAACTGCTTTGCGCGGTTCATTTGTAACACTCTCAAAGAGCTGGGACGATATCTTTGCTTCTGTGGAAGTTTAGGACCCATCTGACCTTGAGTGATGAAAACGAGTTTTCCCCCAAAAATTGGTTCATGCTTACCCTCAGCTCCAACCTGAAAATGGATGGTTGGAAGATGAAATCTCCGGCCTGCGAACTGTTAGTTTCACGTTTCGGGTATTGATAGCTGAGGACCTGTTTGACCGGTTGGAACAACCTGGTCCGTTTCAGCGTGTCCGTCATGGCATTCCCCGTGGCAGCGTTCTGTTTGTTGGGCCGTTGGGCTCTTTCTCGATGTTTTTCCCAAAACAGGCGTGGCTTTTGGAGGAGAGTTTTCCGAATTGGGCTCGTCAGGAATTCTTCACGACTCCAAATTGAGGCCCCCCATGACGGTCACCGCAGGTACTTGAAGCGCTGGATCTTCCCTTACACCTTCAATACAATTGGAGTGTTCTTGCAAGCGGGCTTTGCCTCAGTGTGTGCCATCGCCCTTCAACCAATGATGTGCTACTCTCATCCGAATGGTTTTCGAAGTTTCTTGCCTTGACATGTTTGAGTCGATTGAGTGTTGGACGATGTGGTTTTTGGAATGAACTTGCTTCCAAGGTGGCGCGTGATCTGATATTCACTTTGTTTCGCCGAAAACAAACACTTCCAAAGTTGAACAACAAGACTTGCAAGCCAGCAAAAACCTGGATTGAGTATATGGTACATATATATATATATATATGTAAATATCCAATTTGGTTGCAGTGTTTAACCACACCACATGTTTTGCTATGAGTATGGTGAGATGCAGATTTCAAGAAGCATTTTGAGATTTTTTGGAGTATTAAAGGTGATAAACAACCCTTTACTAAACCCTAATTTCTATTTTGGAGTAGCTTTGCTGGAAGGCCATTAGGATTCACATGAAACTGGCAGAAGTGGAAGGTGAAGTTTTGATTGCAAAGTTTATGACTATTATTAGGGGTTTTCTTCGCAGAGGACCCTCTTCTCTCATTGATGTTTTCTTGATGTGTAGATTCGTGGCATTCTCTGAGGTTGGTTCTGTTATTTTGTTCCTATTTGGATTGATCATTGATCTACCCTCCCTGAAACTAACACAGTCCCTGAAAATCAGTAGTTGGATGTTTAATTTCCTATTGGGGCCTGGTGTATTTTCAGGGGCAAAATTGCTGTTAGGGACCTAGGGACTGTATTTCTATGTTTAACAAAACCTGGCATTTTTCAATATGGGAGCCTGTCAGATGCTGATGAACGGAGCACCCGAAACAAAATCGAGGCATTCTAAAATTTCCGAGCACCTTCTGTGGCGGCAACGAGCATTTGGTGATGTTGCTTATAGGTGTTGCACCTCGGTATTGTTACGGGCGGATTTTTTTCTCCTCAAAAAATGAGGCACAGCGAAAATCCGCTAGAATTACATGTTGCCTTGTTGGTGATATGCTTGGGTAGGCCCCAAAAAACAGATTGAGATTTGTAACCAGTTGTCAATTGAGACCTATATGAACTTTCACAGGGCTCTGTTGAAGCAAAATCTAATTTGCTACCAACGACCAAACATGCTGAGAGGCAATCAGATAAATCGCCTTATACTTGGAAAAATGATTGGAGCTTTTCAGTTTATTTGTTGCATATATATAGATGGAGTGCTGGTATGGGTGTCGAGGATGGCTGAGGATTGCTGCTAAAACTTCTAGTAAAAGAAAGATGGAGATTTGCAAAAAATTCCGCAACATTCTTGTCAGCGTTTCGTGTGTGTCCGACTTCCGAAACAACAGTAATAAACAAGTTTTGCATGCGGCCGGGCGACCTTTGTGCATAGTCTCATTGTGTTTTGCAATCCAGGGTGGCGCTGGACCGCGCGGTCGTCTTGTGTTTTGCGCTCCGGGGTCATGCTAGTCTTTTTGTGGAAAACTCTTTGGTGTAAAATGCGTAAGGTGTAACAGCTCTTTGAAGAAGACGTCTTCTGGTGTAAAAGCATTCTGGTGTAAGAGGTCTTTAGATTTTTGTGTAAAAGTCTTTAGTGTGAAGTGTCTTTAATGTAAAAGGTTTTTTGGTGTGAAAGCTCTTTGGTATAAAAGTTCTTGGCGCACCTGGTATGGACATATTTTGTTGTAAAAATAGGCTGGTGTAAACTTGCCTTCTTGTCGTGCGGTGTATAAGAGCTCTTTGGTGGGAAGCACCGCTGATTTTAGAGTGTTTTGGCGAAGAAATTCTTTGGCGTACAAAGTATATCTCGTGAAGGCCTTCTGGTGTAAAGTTGCCTGTTGCAAGAGGTTCCTGGCTCAAAAACACTTTAACTTTTGGTGAGTTTCTGGTGAAAACGGTGTCTGGCGTGAAGCTCTTTGGCGCAAAGTTTTTTGGAGTAGAAACTTCTGATGCAAGGGTGTAAAAGGTTCCTGTTCCTGGTGTACTCAGCTTCAAGTCGTTCGATGCAGGATGTTTCTGATGCAAAACTTCTTTGGTTCGAATTGCTTGTGGTGTGAAAGGTTTCTGGTGTAAAGGTTTTTGTGTAAACAGTCTCGAGTCTCGGTTGTAAGGATCTTCTGATGTAAAAGTCGCCTGGTGTAAAAGGTCTTTTGGTGTACAAACTCTTGCAAAACATAGTAACTCTTTCAATCGCAGTATCCACAGTGCAAACTGTTACCATCACTTAGGTTTACTTACAGTATCCGTTTCACCGATCCACCCTCATACCGCAGAACGCTTGCGCTCACAAGACCAATACCCTCATTCATGGTTACACATTATTTACACGGTTTTTTTTGGTTTCCGGGATGTTTGTCATCTAGTTTTGACATTATTTTTCATATATACGTAGTTTTGCATTTTTTTGGGTGATTTTGTCCCAAACCCAAACCCAAACAAACAACCTGAATTTGGACATGTCACCGAAACCCCATAGATGGTAGTTAAGGCTTAAGGATCCCCGAAATGACATCAAAAATTTCAGGAATTTGAAGATGGGTGCAATATGATCCGCGATCCTTACAGAATCATACCATGAAAAACTTGATACAAAGAAATGAAGTGGAACATTGAAGATGAAATATCTTGGGAAAACACGAAGAATATGACTCATGATATCAATGATACTGTTGATGGAAGAAATCCTGCACCACCTCCGATATTTAAAACCATGTCAATAATGGGATAAACTACTTATCAACTGGTGCAGGATTTTGTCCATCAACAGTATCTCTTATATTACTGAATTCACATTTAGACAATTTATCTAAGGTGTTGCTGCTCGTCTTCGTCTTGGGTTTCTTGGGAGTTTGTTTCATCGCTATTTGGAAGCTTCCATCATGGAGTCTTGCCCAGGAGCACCTTCCGCACGGGTACGGGAAGGTGGAAAAACAAAGGAGGTACCACGATCCTTTGAGCAATTTGTATTCTGAGATGTTGCATTCCCTTTTTGGAAGAGGTCCCAGGTTTTCAGAGACCTTGTGGCAACTAAATGACTTGCCACTGTCTTTTTGGGTGCCCAAACTGATCGCAAAAAAAAACTACGACAACTTCAATTGATTTCGAGTTGGGATATCTCCCAAAAACCGGGAAACAATTTCAGTGTCATTTCAAGCCTTGGATGATACTGACGTCAACCCTAAAGGCCTTTGGTTTTCAGATCTGAAATGCCACGGAGTTTAACCTCACCCAACCCCAAGATGGAAAACCTCAGTGTTGGAATCAATCTTCATCTCGCCTCCAGGAGCACAGGAAAGTTGAAGCTTTCAGATTTCTCACAGGCCCAAAACAAATGACCTCACAACCTGCGACTTGGGAGGATCAGGAATATGTGATCATCGTCATCATCATCATCATCATCATCATCATCATCATCATCATGATGCACACTGTCATCATGAATGATGAATATTACTGTTGGTATTACATTGTTATTTCCATCGAGTGTATTTCGCCAAATTTCTAGAATCGGCATAAATGCCGAGTAAAACCATTTTTCGCGTTCCAAAAAGACGATGTTTTGACCGTCAACAGGCAAATTTCGAGTGGATTTCTGGTGGTTTGGTGTGCTCTTGCTCCTTCGTGGCCTTCTGATTAGCATTGTCATTGTGATCGCCACTGACGTGCAACGTGCCCAAGCAACTCTAGTCGCTTGGTGTTTTTAGAAGATTCAAAGGTGTCCTTCCGGACACAACAAATCTCACATACGCAGAGGCGACATACCGTAAATTGGACTTTCATTTTATTTCTTGGGGAAGTAGTGTGGTACTTAATTATTCCCAAGTTGATGTTGAGGGATCTACCATAAGGGTCCCCTCGTTCTTTTTTGTTTGCGGATCATGGAGCTGGTTGGTGAGTTGTTGCCCCGCTTTTTGTGGACTTTCAGATATCTCAGATTCTCAGGGTTGGTGGCTTATGGTGTCCAAAACATCCAGTGAGCCAATTGGCAGCTCAGCATGAGGACAAATAGGATATGTTGTGATTTCCAGCCATTTTCCATACTTTCTGAAGGGTTTTTCAACAGACACTATCATGCTGGGTTTCTGATGGACTCGTTAAAGCAGAAAAACAGATGCACATGTGAAAATTGTCTTTGAAAACGAAACCTTTTTGAGCTATCAATTGCAGATTCTCTTTGGTTGGTGAGTGCTAAAAGATGCTTTAGACCTCTGAAAGACTTTTCAAGTTTCGAGCTGGTAAAGTTTGATTCCATTTCCAACCAAAATATTTTGTAATGTTTCACTACATCCCTTTTTTGCTGTCCAAGAATTTTCTCAAGTCGGGTTGGCCCTGTAATTTTTGTTCCTGGGTCCGTTGATTCTTGGCCCGTTTTTTTCGCGGAGGCAGCAGTCATCTTAGTGACCTATCTGGTGATGCAAAGCAAGTTTTGGCCATGGAAGGCGAGATCCATCAATGTGGCCGACGCGAGTCTCAATTCCTGCCTGTTTCTTGGAACAAAAATACCGCAGCTCCAGATAAGGAAATCTTGATTCTGCAAAGAAACTCCCATCGATTTTACAAGGACACCCTTGAAGGCTATAGGCTATAGCTCTAATATGATACCATGATAGATATTCTTAGATATATATACATATATATAAATAAATATACATGTATATATACGTACAAAGAGAGACTATCAGAAGGAGCTGATGGATTTTATATGGAAAATCGGAAGCTTCACAACAAAAAGCATCAGAATTTGATGGAATTTCCCGTGGAATCCTTGGCTGTTTTTTTTTTGTCGGCTCAGGGTGATTCTCATCAGTCAATCGAGTCAGGCGCACGGAAATATCGTGGTGGGGGGCTAGAAGGTCGCCCGGGGAGGGCCGATTTTGCATATAAACCATGTTTCAGGTGTTTCATTGCAGATAGTGCTTTTCAAAACTGATGGTTCATCCAGGGTTGATTTCATAAATGCAGGACAGGTTGGTTTTGCACTTGAGTAATGTTACTATTGCGGGATGACAAAAGCCCCAAAAATGAGGAAGTACTGAAAGAGATTGATTGGATGTGAAAAAAATCAAGCACTGCAAATAAAAAACACATGGCCCAAAAAAAATCACTAGATTTAAGGAATTCCCAACTGCATAGAATTCAAATGGGGCCACTTGCTTTCGGAGGAGTTGACCCCTTTTTTTTAAAGGCAGGTCGTTTCGTAAACCATTTTTTGTCCTAGGTAGCCATGATTTCAATCATCACTTGGTAGATGTGTCGAACTTGATTCTGAACGAGAAAGAGGAAGGTGTCGTTTGCCAAATCACTTTCGATTTCAGGAGCCCGTGTCACTAAGGTAAGCTAAACCTGAGTCAAAACGGGGCAGGTCGAGGTGAAGACCCCATGAAACAAACCATACGGACCATAATGAACGACCGTTTTTTTACCGCACGGAGCCCTGCCGTTTTTAAGTATGTCCCCTACTTTTAAATCTTCCATTTGACCAGATCCTATTAAAGGATGTGCCATCGCAGGATGTCTCAGAGATCGAAAATAATTTTGCCAGCAATATGACCATCTCGAGCCCCGGCAGAGACTTTTTTCTGGTGTCGACATAAAGGGGGTTTTCTCCGGAGAATGCTACGGAATGGTTCCGATTCCAACAGAAAGTTTGCCACCAAGTAGGGTTTCAATCTGAAACCTTCCAACGTAAGTAGGCATAACACAGGAGAAACTTGCAGTTTTTTGAGTTGTTTTTGGACTTAAAACAACCTCACAATGTTAAACGGATGGTGGGGAATATAGAAGCACCCAAGCGATATTCTACGTTCAATTTCTGCTTTTCGTCTCCAAGGGTGAAATTGAAATTGTCGATCAGCGTCCTAGATGATGGACTGTCTGTCAAATCTTCAACTTGCTAGTGTGCGCACCTGATTTTGGTGCTTCGTCATATTTTGCGTCACACATTCGGATCATTTATTCCGTTTTGTGTTGATCTATGTCAACTTTCTGTGCGCCATCACACATCACATCACTGACACTAGCCCATCACACACCACACATCACATCGCCACAGTACCCAAGGATCCCACATTTGTTGCAACAGAAATCAGAAGAACGACATGTGAACGGAGGTAAAGTCCGGGTGGACAGAAGACAAGTATGTGAAGAAATAAAGATGCCAAGAGGAATGACGAGAGCGATACCATGACAGAGAAAAGCATCATTAGCATGCACACCTTAAACTTCACGTTTAATGCACTGTAGAGAGGGTTGGAAAAAAGTTGGAGCTTCCACACTCTCCCCCGCATACTACTTGTACTTGGATGTGCCAGGAAGTTAGTAAATGGTTAGTAAGTGGGTTATAACCTACCTATAAATGGGATATATTGGGGTTACAACCCACTTACTAACCATTTACTAACTTCCTGGGACATCCAAGTACCTTTATATCCTACCGACCACTTTGCTGGTTTTCACTTCAAAAGAGTGCGACCCCACAATGTTTGGTTCGGCCGCTAAGCAAGGTTTAGAAAAGATATCATTCCCAAACTTTAGGCTGGGATTTCCTTTCCTCTTTGCCAGAAGTCAGTGACATCAGTTTTTTCCCTGAAAAAGATTGCAGAACGAAGATGGTAACCGAAATCTCTTCTTCCAACGGTTCGGACAAGTACCGCCACGGAAATCGGTGTTTGTCAGTGTGAGGATCATGGTGCTTATGGTCTTTTGCATTAGTTGCTTGTTGATTCTCAACATCCTGCTGTTCCTGAACGATCTTGGCTTGGTACCATGACCATGGGTGATCGACGAGCGACCTGAGAAGATATCAAAAGCTTTGATGCTCGGATGATTGATTTTCACCCTGGTGCTTTGAGGATCATCCTATGATTATAAGTGGTTAGTGAGCATGGTCGGTAAGTCCCCAAACAGCAGAGTGGGTGTCTAGTTAAAAATGGCGGAAGTAACCCCCTTAACTAACCACGATTTCCTAAGGGCGGAAAAATCCCCATCCTCCAAGCAGTGTCCAAATCCCAAAGATTTGCACGTGGCTCCCTGATGAGTCGGTCCCATGGGTACTTTTCTGGGGAAAAATCCCCAAAAAGGCCAAATGGTAATTCCTTTCTTTCCGGCTTAGGTCTACCAAAAAACCGTTGAAGTTGATGCACATATGAACATATGTTTCTAATTGCCTCAACCTTGCTTTTCCAGGGCTAGATTTGCCCAGATCTGTGGCAAGCATCAGTTCTTATATATCAAGCAAGGTTCCAACACGATGCTGAGCCACTTGCGAGTTGCATGTGAAAGTGCTGGCCAGGGTTTCTGCCCTTCAAAAAGGATGATGTGGAATTTTGAAAAACCGGACAAAGTTTTCCAAACCGAGGAAGAGTTTTGTGACGACGCTGGCAGAGATTCAAGAAGCGGATCTACGCAGTGACTTGGGAACATGCAACCATTATGATCTCCAGGCTCTCTACCTGTTGGTGTGCTGCGAAACGAAAGATCGATCGATTTTGAGCAAATGAGTCAACGAAAAACCACGGAAACCAAGACTTGGGGTCCCGACCTGTTATGTAAATGGCAGTTTAGTTTAGGACAGCTGATTCAGTTAAAGAAAACAGATATGTTTGTTGGTTTGTGGGGATCTCGGTGGTGAAATTCTTACAATTGGGTAGATGGAACTTCCCGCACTGTTGATTTTTTTTGGAACTGGAAACAACGACTCGTGACTCGGAGTGGCAAACATGGGGGTCCCATCTCGAACTTGGGTGTTGGTCATTTGATTTCAAACAGAAAAAACAGCTCCGAAAACTCATGATTTCATGGAGGTCCTACAACGTGCTTTGGCCATCCTCCACAGTGAAGTGATTAAAGATGACTGCTGGGCATCTAGGTGCTATTAATCGAGTGAGGAAATGACGAAACAATGGAAACAATGACAGTGAGTAATTTGAATTCAAACTTTGGATGTGGACACGTATGCATCATACAAGTCATACAAGAATCAAATGCTAATATGCTAATGAATGCTAATGATAAGTCTGGTGGGTACAAGTACTCTGATGTTGTGAGCAAAGCAGCCAAGCAGCCGAGGTCAAGTACCAACTTCGAATCTCCGCGCGTCCGATCTCCGCGCGTCCGAAGGAAGCAAAGGAAGCACCGAAGGAAGCAGCACCTATAGCTCAGCAGCAGCCAGAGGACGAAGTGGCAAAGAATGATCCGCGACTTCCTGGATCATTTTTCGTCTTTTTCCCCCAAACAGGTTTACCCCGTGGGGTTCTATCTTAGAACAAAAGAGACTGGACATGCTGGTGGGCTCGCTGTGCTGTGTTGGGCGCGGATTTGGCCGTGTTGGGCGCGGGATGTGGCCGTGCTGGGCGCGCTGGGCTGGGTTGGGCGTGGGTTTTGGGTGGGCGCGCTGGGCTGGCTGTGCTGGGCTGGGTTGGGCGTGGGGTTTGGCTGTGCTGGGCGTGCTGGGCTGGGTTGGGCGTGGGGTTTGGCTTCTGCGTTTCTGCGTAATTGTAGCCGAAATTAATGTCATTGTATTTTGCAGTCTGTCCACATTCCGGCACCAGTATGAAGCATTCAGCATAGCGATCAACAAGAAGACTAAAGAGCGGCCAATCATGAACAGCAAGAGTTTGCGGGCCCAGTTGTATACTGTAACTGTGTCTTTGGTGTTTTTTTGATGCTTGCTTGACTTTTTCTTACTTCTCAGAAAACATGCAGCAGCACGGGGGGCAGGACAGACAATAAATGCACAGTTGCATCTCAATTCTTGAAAAAAACACACATGTCATAAACACTTGAGTCTTTGACATCCATCATTGGCCCCTTGGTGGTTCTCACCAATTTTGTAAACAAAATCCCGGTATATATATATATATACTTCATCAATTTGATAATGCCAAGTGCTGGTGCTGATCGTGGTGTTTTCCTGATTGCGACAACCATGTTTCACATCGAACTGTTTGCGACACGAAGCTGGCTTAACTGAACCACGTCGATCGACTGATGTTGTGTATGTCGCGCCTTTTGGAGCTTCCTACAAATTTGCACAAAAAAGCGTTTATGACCCGAACTTTGCATCATTTTTTGTGCTTTCAAATTTGATATTTTGCTCACGGTGCTGATGAATTTAGAAAATGACAATGATAGTAGGGGTCTTGACATTTGGTGTCTTGGGTGCTTGTGTTCTAGTTTTTTTTTTCGTATGAGTCTAATGATTTTAAGTCAAAGTGGTGGGTGAAGTATTTAGCGTTTTTTGTGGTAGGTGCAGCCTCTCTTAGGCCTAGAAGATGCAAACAAACTCTCGCGAATTTTTTTCAGCGCCTTTTGGAGCGTTTATGACCCGAACTTTGCATCATTCCCCAAACAGGTTCTATCTTAGAAAAAAGTGACTGGACACGCTGGTGGGCGCGCTGGGCCAGGTTGGGCGCGGATTTGGCTCTGCTGGGTGCGCTGAGCTGTGTTGGGGCGTGGGATTGGCCGTGCTGGGCGTGCTGGGCTGGGTTGGGCGTGGGATTTGGCTCTGGTGGGCGCGCTGGGCTGGGTTGGGCAAGGTTGTTGTGAGTGTATTTCGATTTAATTGATTTACTTCCACTGTTTGGGGTCCATGCTGGTTTCATTTTTGTGTTTGTTTTGTGTATGAAAGCAAAAGCTCGATGTGTTTTTTTCCTCATGGGTTCTGAACTGCAGTGCTGAGGAGGTTTTCCTGGAAGTCCTGGAAAGTCAGGGTGTCAAAGACATTGAGAATGTCCAGGATGTTGAGGATGATGTCGATGACAACGGTGCGGACAATACTTCAGCTGGTTCAGCTGGAAACTACGAGGCCTCAGTCAGCCCAATCAGCGAAGAGAAGGAAGGAATTATCGTGGCGACCGTTTTGTAGGTCAGAAAGGTGGCTTTGCCAGTCACTTGGTTATCAGACACCTTCTGAAAACTCAAGCTGTTTTGTTGTCCACGGTTCACTGTGGTGTTTGAAGGGAATGTTCTGAATCGAGGTGAATTCCCAGCTAGACATTTAGAGTGGTACTTTTGTCTAGTTTCAGAGCTGCTTTTCGTCCAAACTCTCCCGAAACCACAGCGAACATGCGCGCATCGACCAGCAAGTCGTAGTGGTGCATGCTTTTCTTCCGGGACATGGTGCTGTGGAAGTAGCCAACCATGGAGGAAACTCCACGTAGAACGAGAGTTGGTCAAGTTACGAGATACAAACTGACATTGGTTGATTTTTTTCTCCTCGTGTTTTTTTCCATCATAATAACAACAGAAAGTCTTTGGGCAGACGGGGTGGCAGATTCTTCAAACTTTGGGAAGGAGTCACCAATCAACTCGACAACTATCCTGTCACCAAGTGACGGATTTTTGCGTAGCGACATCGCTGCCTCAACCAGCCGGCTGACTGAAACGATCCTTTCTGACTTCTGCTTTTCGATGCTCGCGGAAGGCGAGACATGTCCCTCGTATTCGGGTCCAAGAAACGTGAATCCATCCGTTCTCCCTGCTTGCTGCAGACCCCAAGTCTCAGATCATTGTATCAGCCGCAAAACTAGTGACTTTGGGCACTGGGATGGAGCCAAGGGTTTGGGGTGGGTGAAAGATGAAAACAACGTGGTTTCAAACATTTTTGGACTTCCATTTTTTTGGGGTGAGAGATGACTCAAGTTCTTCAATTGGAAAGAAAATCATCAACTTTACAATCATGTTTCATGACAGTAGAACATTTAGGTGGCTCGTCACGCCCCCAACATTTAGAAGTAGATGATGAAATGGTGATGCACATTTTGCTGGACATGTCTTTTAACCAAATTTTTGGTTTTTCGTCCAAACTCTCCCGAAACCACAGCGAACATGCGCATGCTCAAGCATCGACCCGCAAGTCGTAGTGGTGCATGCTTTCTTCCGGGACATGGTGCGGTGGAAGTAGCCAACCATGGGGGAAGCTCCACGTCTACGAGAGTTGGTCAAGTGACGAGATACAAACTGACATTGGTTGATTTTTTTTCTCAAGGGACATGTCGGAAGAAAATGTCCTAAAATTTATCGTGTTTTTTGCCCATCATAATAACAACAGAAAGTCTTTGGGCAGACGGAGTGGGCAGATTCTTCAAACTTTGGGAAGGAGTCACCAATCAACTCGACAACTATCCTGTCACCAAGTGACGGATTTTTCCGTAGCGACAGCGCTGCCTCAACCAGTCGGCTGACTGAAACGATCCTTTGATGCTGTATTTCGTAATATTGAAATGTATGAAAGTGATGAAGTGATCAGTTTTACCACACTTTTGCTTTTCGAAGCTCGCGGAAGGCGAGCCATGTCCCTCGTGTGCGGGTCCATGCCAAGGTGAATCCATCCTTTCTCCCTGCTTGCTGCAGACCCCAAGTCTCAGATCATTGTATCAGCCGCAAAAGTAGTGACTTTGGTCACTGGGATGGAGCCAAGGATTTGGGGTGGGTGAAAGATGAAAACAACGTGGTTTCAAGCATTTTTGGACTTCCATTTTTGTGGGGTGAGAGATGACTGACTCATGTTCTTCAATTGGAAAGAAAATCGTCAACTTTACAATCATGTTTCATGACAGTAGAACATTTCGGTGGCTCGTCACGCGGGACCCAACGTTTAGAAGTAGATGATGAAATGGTGATGCACATTTTGCTGGACATGTCTTTTAACCAAATTTTTGGTTTTCCGTCCAGAGAGTTTTTGATGATCGTTGCTTTGGGTCCCGATTTTCAGCCAAGGTGGGTACCCGCTTTCCGTTCGATGCTTTCCGTAGCTTTTTTTCAAAAAAAACAAGCAGCTTAAGTGGTTGAAATTAGGGATGTTCAATTTCAACTTCCAAAAAGAAAAATAACTCCTTGCCAAGTAGGAATTTTCTCACAATCATTTTTTAGTAGTTGTAGTCGTCACGTTTGTTTTGCATATGTTCATTTTGCTCGTCAACGAAATAGTTGACTTCAGAATTCCATCTACCCTTCAAAGAGTTCTTTTTTGGTCGTTTCTTTTCGTCCGAATGGCTGCTATAGCTGCGTTGTCGCAGCCACCCATCGCGCAGAGAGGCTGGAAGTCTGGAAGGGGGTGGGGAGTTAATTAGTTGGAGCCAAGCGACGACTCAGCTGAGGATAACTCTGAGTTTAGAAGAAATTTGACTAAGATCCCGTTGTTTCAAACTGCACTCGATTGGTTGGGTGTGAAGGGAGTGAACAAAAATGGTTGAAATTCCTAGACCTCTGCATATGTCCGACGAGGTGTCCAAGCTGCGAGAACACCGCCGAGTCCGAACTTCGACCAAAAAAAGGTGGGTGAAGTGATTGTTACCCAGCTGTGTATGGTTGATGCCACCTTTCTTGGTTGAAAAGTAGATCAATCAAGTGCTTTTTTTTTGCTAGTTTGCAACAGGTCGGGTTGCCATTGATGCCCTTTTTTGGGGAATCACATGTTTTTAGATTTTTCCTGTCAAATCCCATTTGGCATAACTAGTTCATGGGGTTGTTTAAAACCCCACTAGATCGGCAGGCCATGAGTTTTAAGCAAAATTCTTGCAGACTGAACATGATTTGACATCATCCCGACGATGAAGTCACTTACCTGGCATCCATTTTCATCCAAGAAAGATCATGAGTTTCAACATAAGCATCCGTAAAAAATACTCAGATTATATAAGTTGAAATCTGAATCTGTTTTTTTTCCCCCAGTTGTGAACAACAAACACAACATACAAAAAACCAATGACAGACCTATACACATCCTTCTTTTTTCCCTTTACTTTATATAGACATCGAGTCTCAGCCTTTCTGATAACGGCAGACGTGGCGACCTTCCAACGTTGCGGTCCGTGGAGCTTTCCAGCTGTGTGGAGCCATACCAGTCGGGGAGCTCAGCGCCGCAAAATTGGCACTGCGACATCCTTGGCTGTTTTTTTTTTTAAAGTGGTCTTTGACAAACAAAAGCTGTATAAAGCTATGAAAGTTATGATCCAAAGGAAGTTTAGTAGTTTGTAGTAGTCAATGGATGCTAAAGTTTTTCAAGAGAAAATTTACACAGAACTTACATCATGTTAGGTCACGTTGCCCCCCAAAAAAAGGTGGGGCTTTGTTTGATCCACTGGGGGTAGCCACGCCACGACGTCACCGATGGATCTGCACCTTCAAGGGGTAGCTGAGATCCATGCGAGGTGTGTTGCGTGACCCTTCGTGGTTTCCGAGCCACCCGCCGTGCAAGCCGCGACTCCAAGGCTGGGCCGGGGCCTTTGATCACAAGGCATGCAGGGCTTTTACGGTTTCACTTGCACGTTCCTTGGTGGTGACTTTTTCAAGACTTTGAAAAGTACATCAATTCAATATCACACTCTGGAGCAAATCTTCAACCGTCAAATTGGAATTGCATCTCCCGAGTGGACCGTGGAGGACCGACGGTCCATCATTTTTGTTTGAAGGATTTTTAAAAATTCATTATGACCAGAGGAGAAAATCTACTGACAACACCAACAGTTTCAAACCACAAAAAAAAGGAACCATAAAACCAGGAAACCATGAAATCTCTCACCTGTTGGGGGGACTCTAAGTATTTCATACTATTTCAGGGTTGGTTGGCCAAGTCGGTCGCAGCTTGCCTTGACGGCCTTGGTCACATCTGATCAGGAGCCGGACGGAGGTTTTCGGATTTTGGAGGCCTTCACCTCGGGGTTTGGTACAGGGTTCATGGCCAATTTTTGGGGAGAAGAAAACATGGAAAATTCTAAGAATTTTCCAACATACGCCTGGAACATACCCCAGACCCCCAACCAACAGTTTATGGTTTGGAGTTCCTTTCATTTCAAAAACTTCGGGGATGCCTGGGGTATGCTCCAGGGGTATGTTGGGGTTCTCTTTCAAGAAATTTGAGTGAGGTATGAAGTTTTTTGAGATGGCAAGGGTGAGCTGACGTCAAAGCATGCGAGATGTTTTTGCTGGCGGGTCTTTTACCGGCCCACAAATCTAATGACATCGTTGAAGTTGCACACATGTTAGATGCTACGTGTAAAAAGCCACATTTTCAAAGTGCTACGGAATGCACTGCTTCGGTACATACTTTACACATGTCCAAACCTGTAATGTAACCCGTGTTCAAAGTGCTACGGAATGGACTGCTTCGGTACATACTTTACACATGTCCAAACCTGTAATGAAAAAAAGTGGCGCGTGAAAAACTGGTGGTTTGAGTTCGCATCGTTGTTGGCCACAAAACACTGTGAGGGTTGTGAATCACACAGAAAAAAACAAAAAAACGAAAAAATCTATGATACCAATTTCAGGTTCAAAATGATGGTTTTGCCATAGCGAAATAAAAGATTATATGTTTTCGTGGGACGGTAAAAAGTCCGGCGGGATGTTTTTGCAACACTTGTAGCATCATTTTTCGTGATTCAAGGCACCTCCCAAAACGTTTTCTGAATGTGACGACACGATGTATGTCCAACTGCCAGGTGGCTTCATCCTTCCTTGGAGGACAAAAATCCTTAGTGAAAGTCGCCAAGTGGGGCAGTCGTGAGGCTGGAAATGGTCTTTCCTTGTGTGGTATCTTGTGACTTCAGTTCAGTGTCTTTGTTCTGTTGTGCTTGGAACCCCAACATCTTCAAAAGACTTGAAGATCTTCATTTTTATCGTTCAGTATCCATCTGCCGAAGGATTGAAGTCGTTGATTTGTTATTTTGTGGAGAAAAAAAAGTGGGGCTCCGGTCCCCTTTTTGAATCTCATAGTCTGTTTGTTTTTTTTTGCTTTACCCCCAGAGGTGAGCTACACACTGCGGTCTTTAAAGAAGAATCTCATGGCTTTTTGTTGAAGTCACATCATCCTAAATATCGAAAATCCCATGCCATTTTGCGGACAAAAAGAAGTTCCACTAAGCAGATGGGTTGAGTTGGAACCACCAACCAGAGAACCATCTGATAAAAACTGGAAAACTTGAAACCATTTGATAAAAATAGAGCCTTTAACCATGTATTTCCTATTGAACATGGGGATGGATTTTGCTGGGAGACCTCCACCCTTCCTTTCGTTCGCGAGGCTTGGCGAACGATGGTGAAAGAGTTGGCTCCACAGTCTGCGGAGGGCGAATATCTACGACCCAAAAGTCAGTTGAGAGCACAGGCACCGCCATGGGTCAAAGGAAACTAGGTGGGATTTGTTGGGGATGACATCCTACCCAGTCATATAGGGATTATAACAAACCATTATAACTGGTTGGTGGCAACTCAAAGATATTTGATATTGTCATCCCCGAAATTTGGGGGAAGATGTTCACCCATTTTTGAAGGAGCATATTTTTTCAGATGGGGTTGGGTTGAAACGTTCAACCACCAACCTTCGGAAAGATTTGATTGGAGCTTGCGGGGGGCTTTTGTGGATTTTCTGATTGGAAAAGGAGGAGATTTTAGCAAAATGAGATAATTATGCAACAAAAAAACTCTCAGGATTGTCCTAGATGCCTTGGTGATGCTGGTTGTCAGTAAACACTGATTTCAGGGAAGAGACATGAAGAGGTTTGTGACTATACACTCGTACTTATATATTTTGGTGTATCTATAGTTTCCCATCTACTTTCTTGGAATATCTAGGACTTTACCCTTCAATCCCGTGGACTGAGACGGCTTCCAGGAACAACGTTTGGAACTAGTAGATCAAGGACTGGCAAAGGCCGCATGGTTCATTGGGAGTGAGAACTCAAGATATGTGGCTCATAGCCATAATGTTCGTGAACTGCGCGAAAAAAACATCTTGACACATCTTACACAGCACTATATAAACATCCAAATTTGCTTATCCTTTTTTCGGCATTTCAATCGATGATTTGTTCGGAGTTTGCCCAGACATCGGTTCAATTCACACCTTCCCCCAACAAATTGGCAATCTTGGAATCTCCCAACAAAGTTGGAGCCCATCACTTCCACAGAAACCACACCAGGACATGCGGTGTACTTGGGCAACACGTGTCCGTGGTGCCATCGCGTAGCCTTAGCTTTAGCTTTACGCCAGGTGCCGGAACGCTGTATCGCGCGGGTGCAGTGTCTTGGACGCCAAATCAGACCGCAAACACCCACAGAAATCGCCCAGAAATTCTCAAAGGAAAAAGAAAAATGGTCGAAACAAAGATGTTTTTTTGCTTGGGGGATGGATGTTTGCATGACGTTTTGGAGGAACGAACTTTTAGGTCCTAGGAAATCTGATTCACACAGCATGGATTGTGCAAAAAAATGTATGTTTCTTTTGCATGCTTGGGGCAATTTCGTTTTCACTGGCTATGTTGGGCCTTGCAGTCTAGGTTCAAAACCCTGCATCCCGAAAGCAATGAACCACCACCACAGGACCACCACAACAACACAACCACCAACACCAGCACTCTATTTTTTTCAGTCTTTGAGGCCAATAGGAGCCAATGACTGTCTGAGCTAGTCAGTCTTTGACAAAAAGAAAACCATCACCACCACCACGACCACAACCTAAGTTGGCCAGTCTTTGATGCCAAACACACCACAACAACACAACAACCAGACCACAACCACAACACCACAACACAAAACCGCAACACCAACACCGTTCCAAATTTGTTTTTTACCGCAGTTCGGATCATTTGACACAAACGAGATGACCCGGAAGAAAAGAGATATTTGGACTCGATTTTAGAAGAATGTCTTAGAAGACTACTTTTGAAGACTGTTTTAGAAGACCTTTTTCTAGACTTTCTTAGAAGAGTACTTTTGAAAACTGTTGTAGAAGGCTGCTTAGAATATGATCATGTAAGTTTGGCAGTCATTGGTGACAGTCTTGATGACAGTCGAAGTGAGGCAGTGTTTGATGACAGCCTTTTTCTCAAAGAACCCAGCCGGGTTTGTGCTAGAAAGAATGCTAGGGTTTCCCAGATATGACTATCATCCATTTCAAGTCATTTCAGTTGCCTTCAGTCAGTTCAGTTCCAACTTGTCTACACGGCTTCAAAAATGTCTGCAAGAGTCCTTTTCCTGCGATTCTTTCGGAGACATCTCCCATTTGTTTTTTGCTCATACAAAACTGCAAAAAAGAGGCATTCATCAAATCATCAAATCATCCCAAAAAAATGACCTTCAACGCGCTCCGGCTCCATAATGGGGGATTCCTTAAATGGTGGGTTTCCCCCCAATCTCCACCCCAAGTGCTGATCCTTTTTAGTAGGATTCAACCCCATGGGTTTGTTGGGGCTTTCACCCACCATTTTAGGAAACCCCCTACTTGGATGTCCCAGGAAGTTAGGATCAATGGTTAGTAAGCGGGATATAACCCCAATCTATCCCATTTATAAGTAGGTGAACTAACCCATTTACTAACCATTGATCCTAACTTCCAACGGGACATCCAAGTAATAAGCTCCCAGCATCTCTCACCAACCTCCCAGTGGGCCTTGGCCTCAGGTTATTGGATGATCCTGAGAAAGCTTCACGCGGCGGTTGGGCCTTTGATCCTTCCAATGGCTTTCCGGATCCAGTGCTTCAAGCGAAGGACCTGCGTGAAGTCTACGACCGAACGACAGGCAAGCGAGGTTTTTGTAAAAAAAATTTGATGAGAACTCGTGGTGATTGGTGATCCAACAAAAAGATAGTAACTGAGAAGAATGAGGTTTATGATACTCAATGTATTGAAATGTTATGTATTGATCAGTATCAGAAAGGTGTATTGAAAAGAAGACTGAGAAGAAATAAAAAAGAATGATAGGTATTGAACGCAGCTGAAATGTGTTGATTTCATTCGACACTCAATTTGATTCGGCAGTTAGTAACATGAGTCAACAGCCAAAGATGTCCATCTGGTGTTGATCCCGGCGGAGATTTTGGTAATATTTTGAACTCCCAGGCTGAAAAGACAACAGACTCATCGCGTTCTCAGGTGGTTCCAATGGTTACGTGGGTCGCTGCACGGCGCCCTTGCTGGTGGATCGACAGCGTTTGAAGGCTGTGTCCAACGACAGTGAGGAAATGGTGCGGATGATTGTCACTGCAGAGGTCGAGCTTTGAGGGTCGGATGTTGAGCGGCCGAAAGATGAGATCTGAAGATCCAAATATTTTTTTTCATATTGTAAGATATTTATACAGTGACTTTCATTTTTGTAATATCTCACTAGAGTGCAAGCATGTTCGTTTCAAACTGTGGTTTATATATGCATTTACGTTGTGTATCCAGAATACACATGTTGAATATGATATGAATACATGTGTTCAGCAAGAAGGGAAGGCAACAATCATTGAATCAGGCATGAAGCCTCGCAAATCCCTTGATTTTTTGCGCTAGGCATCCTCCAAGGAATTGGAGCAAGGACGTCGTGTCGATTTATTGCCCAGTCATCTTCAGGCAGAAATTGAGGAGCAAACAACATTGAATCGGATTCCTTTTTTTTCGCATCTTGTTGTTTATTTCTATTGATGTATTCAACAAGTGAAGTGCCAGTGTGGTCAAGTAAACTTGCAGCCTGAGATGGTTGTAACGTTGTACTTGCTTCATTCCATGCGTTTTGGAGCAACGAATCTCCATAAACGCCTAGACCACATCTTCATGGCGGCAAACGCCGCCAGGAGACGAATCGCTGGACCTATCACTTGCTGTCCAATGCAGTGTACCGGGCTGGCTTCGCCACCAGCCAGGACGAACAAGCAATTCATGGGAAAAAATGCATGATTTGCTTCATATTCACCGCAAACAATTTGTGATTTACAAGGTAATATCTTCTTCAGGAACTCCCAGATGTTTTCTGCCAAAATGTCCACACGCAGCTGAAAAAACCATGCAGCTGATTCCCATCATGGTGGAACTGAAGATTGTTCAGTTCATAAACAGTGCTACCTCGGCTTTTTCGATGCCACGAAGAAAAGGAGATTTTTTGGTTTCAAATCAAGTCGTGGTAGCTACCATGGGCCCCCCAAACCTAAATTTTTAGAGGTTTTTATGGTAAATAACCTGGTTTTTAGGTGGCCAAAACCTCTATTTTTCATGGTTTTGGGGGCTCATGGTATAAACAGTTTCTTCGTGTGCCAAATGGGAGGATGAAACACGAACACCAGCCACCAGCCAGCTTCAGCCCACTAAAGGGTACAAAAAACCCCCAATTTTCATGTTGCACTAAGGATCTATGGCTCAGCTTTGGTAAATCTACCATGCTCCTTCCCCCAAAAAAACACCTTGCGGCACAGGAAGCCTTTACGCGTGCATGTCGAGATGTAGCTGAAGGTTTGCAGCGTTTGGAGGAGCTGTTGGCAGAAAGACCTTTCCTGTGCCTCGGGACCTTTTTGTTGTGATGGAACTTTTTTTTCTTCAGTTTTCACGCGGCTCAGTCGTGGAAAAAAAGCCTAGGTGGTGGCAACTCAAAGATTTTTTTATGTTCATCCCGAAATTTGGGGAAGATGAACCCATTTTTGACGGACATATTTTTTTCGACTGGGTTGGTTCAACCACCAACCAGAAAGAAAGGTGTTTTTCATCCAAAATCCTTCATCACCAAAGGTGTGGAGATCGAATCACTGAAGCAGATGTACCTTGGACTTGCCTTGGACGTTTCTTTCGTTCGGTGATGATTGAGGCACCAATTTCTTCGAGTCGTTTTGGTGATTTCTTAGAGCCTTGGTTTTTTGGTGAGTTGTAATGTTTTTTCGTTCCATGTCCCGAAAAAAAAGGAGAATTGGGAGAAGCCCTAAGCCCATGAAAAAAAGTTATTCGGAGATGATATTTGGTCGATATATACATGCTGAAACACCTCTCTTTTTCAGGTCATTCTGTTGATAAATCTAACTTGGGCTTCAACGCCCTCAAACCACCGGATTTCTTCAAATAGAATAAATAGATTTCCTGTCACAGTTCCGTGGCGAAATAAGTTTTGGCTGAGATGTTTCAGGGGTTTTGCAGTTCTGCCTGGTCATGATCATTGGCCTACAGTCAGGTAAGAAGGCACTTATCGAAGTCTTGTTGTTTTCTTCTTTGAGAAGACACTCCCTTCCTGCGCTCCAGATGAAAGTTTAGGTGTCCAATGGTCACAAGCATTGATGATTTGAAGCTTTTACAATACTATTCGTAACATCCTGCCCGATCCTTCCTTCCATCCTTCCGAATCGACCTGCCAAAATTGTCGATTTGTGAGGTCATGCTGTTGCCCTGCGCAGCTCGCTTTGATGCAGTTTATGCCAGTTTGTTCTTAAGGTGAGGTGTTGATCAGAGGGGCAAGAAATCTGTCAAAGAAAGTTCAGGTAGACCCCAACAACAGCCAGGCTTTAATCATTTTTGATCCCATACGAACCAAGAAGTTGCAAGGAATGGCACTGACTTCATACGTTGACCATTCAATGCACAGTGGCCTGGCATCTTCAAATGCAGAATCTTCAGAAACTTTCAGAATCACACTTATGTCCACTTTGAGGGCTGCACCGGAAAAAGGGCCACCCCTTTCCAGAGACTATATAAACCCGAAAAAAATGGAAAAAACGAAAATCTTTTTGTCGCATGAACAAATTTTTAATCAAAAAAGATACGGCCCTAAGGATCATTGGACCCTCAAAACTGGATATTTTGAGGACCCTACCCCTGCGTCATACAGGTTCAAACCCACCCTTCCATTGGAGGGTCCTTCCGATCCTTAGGGGTGGAACAATTTTTACCACAAAAAAGGCTACCCTCCAGGAAAACTAACATGTCCCCTGAAAATCAATGGTTGGAAGATGTATTTCCTATTAAAATACTCCCTTCTTCGGGTACATGTTAGTTTTCGGGGGTGTAATATCACCTTGTTTTCGTAGAATATTGCGAAGCCACATTTTGTTTAAAGTATACAGCTTGGATTTGGTTGCTTGGGGATCTTAAATTTTGGGGTGGAGATTGGGGGGAAACCCACCATTTATGGAAACACCCATATGGAAATGTGTCATGTCAATGCTGTTTTCCGTCCCCAGGGGTTCCTGTGGCCTTTGGCGTGAAGGGCCTCTGCGGCGTCGCTGGCTCCAGCGCTGTTGGCAGCTGCCGATGGTGCCCAGCACGGTGGACGTGCGGCGATGCCAGGAGAGTCGGGCCGCCCGAGGACCTTCCGAACTGAGAAAATTCATGTGAGCAACGAAAAAAAACCTTGGTTGGTTGGGTTATAAAGGGGATGACAGGTGCGAGGTTTTCTGAAAATTTGATGAGAACTCGTCGTTGATTGGTGATCCAACAAAAAAGATAGTAACTGAGAAGAATTGGATGTTTCCGAAAATAGTAGGTTTTCCCCCCCAATCATCTATTTTTATAGGGTTTTCCATTATAAACCATCCATTTTGCGGTATCCCTATTGTTGGAACCACCCATGTAGAGTGCGTGACTTGGACTCCGCTGATAACTGTGAGCCATCCATTCCAAGCAACCTGATTTCAAATCAGATGATTTCACCCCCACCTTGGCAAAAGCCGCAGCTCGCGAGGTTATTTCCGCACCCTTTTCCCGTTGAACCCTTCACAGCGGCTTGGCTTAATGCAACAAGTCGCAATATGCATCAGGCATTTTTTTGTATCTATAAAATCTGAAAGATTCAAGCGCAAGGTCAAAAATGTGGTGCAAGCTTGAAACTGCTGAATATTTCACAACTTGCATTGCAATTTTTCACCTATGGAATGATTTAAATTTGCATGACTTGTTTCCCCCTTTTCTTTGGACCGGCTGATGCGCACCACGGATCCAAGGATCCTCCCTGTTCCGAGTCGCAACCCTGATGACTTGGGGCCTTTGGTCGAGGTCGGGTTATAAGCTCGTCGTTATCGGTGAGTCCGAAACAGCCTGTGTTGTTTTTTAAAAAGGTGGCCGATTTTGCTGTTCAATTTGCAAATTCACACCAAACCTCGTATTTGTGACAAATAGGGTCAGGTTTCACAGCAGTTTAGGTCACAGGTTTCTTGCAAATCATTTTTGAGCACAGGTTAGGCTGCAAATTTCTTTTGTTTGGAATCCAGGGCAAGATGGATGTGGAAACACTCTTTCACTGGCGGGTACTCCGATGACATGAAAAAAATAATCTAAAAATATTAATAGGATTGGTCATATTTATTTAAATATTTATATTATATTTATTTATTATTATTTTAAATATA
>DF241003.1:2329-91322 GCA_000507305.1 Breviolum minutum Mf 1.05b.01
CTGGTGGTGGTGGCGGCGTGTTTTTGCCCGTGATGTTTTCGTATCAGGACTCAGTTTGACCCCTGGTTGGTTGGCATCATTGTGCTATGTGTTGTCGGTAGCCCGGAGTGTTATTGGTGATGCTGATTTTTGACAACTTCCACAAGTGTTACGGGGGTTTTGGTGATACTTTGTTTCTTCGTGGGCAACCACATTTTTTTTGTGCATGTTTAGATGGGTTTGTTTTCCTGTGTAATAACTGCGTCTTCGATCCAAAACAGGATGTGACTCTAAAACAATTTTTTTTACAATATGAGACCGCATATTTTCGAACAGATTTATCAACAGTCAGGATTCTGTGTAGCCGGTTGTGAAAATATCGATACTTTTATTTTTGTTGGGATCAACATTGTGAAGGAATCGCTCTGGGGCACAAAACATTTTGCGAGAAAGTGGTATTTGTGAGTGACATCCCATTTTCGAACAAACAGTATTGCATCACTGCAATGTTGCTATGCATGTTCAAATTGCAGATTCATCAAATTTCGTTCAATCCACAAAATTTCCCAAAATGCAATTTTTCCAAATTTGGATTTGAATTGTATGTAAAATGATCCTGAAAGGCACGTCCTGGAAAAGGAAGGTTCCAACAGCAAATCTAAACGGGTGGAATCACATGGTGTGAGGATCCCTATCTTTGAAGCTATTGTGGCTCCAGTGTCGGAGGTGCAGTGGCAATTGTGTATTTTCCTTTTCGGGCGTTGTTTTTTCAACAGCGCCTTTTCGAGCCACTTGGCGATTATTCATTAGACCCGCACAAGTTCTTACTTCAGACATGTCTTTTGATTTTTTCGCAACTTTGTGTGATTGTTTTTTTCATGGGCAAGAAGAAAGTGTCTCAATCTATCGAATCAAGATTGTTGGACATTGGAAGATTGATTTGCACTTTTAATGCAAGCGCTCTGAATCCTTTTTTATTATGTGTGTTATAAAATATGGTCGCTTTTCTGCTGATCTGACTCACTGAGAACTTGAGATGTGGCTTGCAGTGTTGGTCTTTGAACTTCTCCACCTAGTGACGGCAGACGTGGCCTTCGTTGCTCCAGTGCAAAATCCAGTGCTTCACACTGGCAGCAACTTGCGAAGTGCTCCGGTGGTTCCGGAAGTGACTAGTGGATTTCAGAAGCAGGCGGACTATTTATACCGTGGTACTTCCCCTGTGTTGAAGGATGCCTAAGTTGAGTGTAGTGATAGGATCTCTTTGCCATTGGTGCCTTTCATCAGTATATAACAACTATTTGTTCATTGCGTAGGTCATGGTCTATGATTCAGGGGCATTAGCTTGTCCATTGGATCATGAATCATCATGATTTGATCTGCTGCGGTGTTTCATGTCTTCCAAGTTGGCAAAAGGCACTCTTGAGTTGTGGCAGAGCAATCTTTCAGTTGACATCAGCTTCCGTGCAATTTGGCGTTGTTCCTTGTTCAGGCCAGCGGCAGCACTGCTGCCTTCCTCCTTGGTGCTTCGGCCTTGCTTTTGGCTCTGGGCCGCCGCTCAGCTCGGGTTTCTAGAAATGTTTGGACCTTCTATCCGTTGAAGAAGGACCCCTTTCTTGTGTATGTTGGCGGGAATGCGAGGTTCATCTGTTTTTCCTTGCAGATCTGTCTCAGTGCTGCTGGCCGTCGCCATGTGCCAGGAGGAGTCTTGGCCGGGCTTGGGTGAGAACTCCACGGGTGGCAGTTGGCGATCACATCAGAACTTGCGAAGACAGAGCAAGTTGACCTGGGGTCGGAAGATCCGGTGACATGGAGAAATGGTGGTGGTCGGGGGGATGCTAGATGGATGGTCATGGTACGGGACGGAGGGTGGATGGTATTGAGTCACCCTGTCGCGGTCTGGATGAGGTACATGAAGCAGCAAAAGATCCTGCGGGAACATGACGTATGGTGGGGAAGCTATGAAAAGTTCAAGGTTTGGAATCCGAATCCTATTGCTCGTGACATGTACAAGGCTGGGTGTTTGGGCATGTTTGCAGATGACTGAATGTTGTTGGCCTATGAGTTCTGCAGAAACACAGTTGCTGAAGCCCGCAATGCTCCAAGTTGCAGGGACCAGAATCGCATCCGGACAATCCAGACTTCCCTCGACCCAGCAGCGGTTTGCCAGCCTTGGGCGGTCTGAAGCCTAGGTATTCTAGGTTTTGAGAGCTTGACAAGAATTCCAAGTCCAGTACCTGTTTGACTATTTGCGACTTGAGGGAAGTCATCTCGAGCTTTCCACCTTGAACCTCTTCCATCTCTCCTCTCTAGTCTCAACATATCTTGTTCAGACGGTTCTGTCCAGCTTTGCATCCTGAGACTTCCACAATCATTCAGTAGAAAATAGCCAAGGTAGAAGCAACAAACAAACAAAAACTGCATAGAACTGCTATACTCAGGATGTACTTTCCAAACCCATCACTTCAGAACCTGTCGGGTGAAAGGTTGGGCTCCTGGAGCTTTGGCGGCTTCCACTTCGCTGCGCAAAGGCTCTACCCTCGCAGGCGCTTCCGGTGCTTCCGCCAAGCGCTCCGTTACTGGGCTCAGCGGTGGGTGTGGTTGGAAGATTTTTTCCTTGGGGTATGAAAAGTGCCTTACTTGATAGTATCTATCTGTCTATATATATATATGTACGATATATATATATATATATACATATTATTATAAAGAATAGATGTATTTATCATAGTTTGTCTACTTTTCCTCTCCAGTTCACCTGAAGTACTTTGCAGCTGTAGAGGTCAGTTCACCCTTTTTTGTCTCACTTGATGAGCAGGCATAACTCTTCAGACTGGAGCTGCCTGTCCTTTGTCAAGTCCTTTTCCAGGCACAGCAAGCCCAGTTTATCTCAGGTTTTCAGTTCGCCAAGGGTAAGGTCAGCGCTTGTCCGACAGGCCCACAAGAAGGCATGAGCTGGAGTTGTGGCGGCAGTGTTGGCGTCGGTGGTTGATGGTAAACCTTGGGAGTTCACTTCGACGTGACAGCAGAAGAAACCAACGCACTGAGCCACTTCCT
Source organism: Breviolum minutum Mf 1.05b.01 (assembly GCA_000507305.1). Lineage (NCBI taxonomy): Eukaryota > Dinophyceae > Suessiales > Symbiodiniaceae > Breviolum > Breviolum minutum. Next base: position 5,363 of record DF241003.1, read on the forward strand.
GTCAGAATCTTTTGACACTGCCACGAGGAAGTGTCAGATGTGGATTTGGGCTGTCCCATTTTTGGACCCCAACAATTTCAAAAGGAAATGATTACTTTTGCAAGGTAGTACTGTTGATGGATGAGATCTGGTATCTACCAGTTGATCGATATTTTATACTGGCAATTACAGGATGATAACCTCTCACACGATGCAGGATTTCAGCCATGAACTCTGAGAAACCTTGCTGGATTTTCAGATGTCGATAGAGGAGTCCCACCCAAGTATTAAGAGGGGCGAGGTACATGTTTGCAAAAAAGCACCAGCCTCCGTGGAGAGTGATGTTTGAGGCGGCTGGCAGTACCAAGAATCAAGGTTACTCTTCAAGACCAAAATGGTGGGGTGTCACTTGGATTGGTTGGCAAAATTAGGGTTCGTTCGAAGTATGAGTTTGTACGATTGTGTAGATTGATGAAAAACATCGCAGAACGAAGACCACATCTAAAAATCATCTCCAGGTTTGAATCCTGATCGAGATCCAAGGTGAAAGCACTGAATGGCAAGGCTGTCAAGACCCGTCAGATGTTGGTGAAGCAGAGCCTTAACACCGTGGAGTGTTTGTGAATGGTGTCACAATTTTGAAAGCTTTCGATAGTCGCGCAACTTCGGGGTCTTAGAGGGGTCATTGGCTTGTAAAGAAGTTGAAGATAAAGGCACTTTTCGTTTGCACAGCATATGCCGTTCATTGAATTTCGATCAGGGTTCAAAAATTCTCATCTCTGAGATTATGGGTCGCTAAAGTGCTGCCGGATTCCTAAGGAGGGCTATGACCTGGTACCCAGGCAAGAATGTTGCGCGCACCAAGAATCTTGACTTCAGCAGATTTTTTTGTGGCGCCAGTGTTTTCATGGACTTGCAGGGTTTTCCCTTTGAAGCAAGAATCAAGTCGGTTTTGGAAAAGGTGTGGTTGTGCCAAAAAATAAGAAGCGAGATTTAAGGCCAAGGGTATTCAAGGCCTTTGAAGGATTGTTGTGGCACAATTCTGACAAATCGGGTTCAAATATCCTTCTTTTGCTGGACTCTTCCAGGAAATGGTTCATTTTATATAAGGAAACCCTGTTGGATTCTGAACTCTTTCGCCACCGTTGAGATGCCCTTTCCTGCTTTACTCTTTCAGGAGTGGTTCCCTGATCTCCTTGAAGGATGGCATCGTCCAGTGGCGCGGTGAGTATCGCCACAAAGAAGTGCCTAGATGCATGAGGGATTGCGACTTGGGAAAACAGGAGCGCCATCAAAGGTGGCACTGGAAGGGCAACGGATTCACCATAGAGCTATGATGAAGCACAACATTTTTCTAGAGAGAGTGGCTAGCTTCCTTTTGTCATGCCCGCAATCCGAACAAAGCTTTGTCATCACCACACGGGGCAAAAGACAGACCTTGGCTATACGAAGGAAACTCTAAGAGTGTGACCTCCAATTCACGGCATACTTTTATGTAGACTTCCTGACTTCCTCCAGAGCTTCTGCTTTCTTCTTGCGAGGTGACCATCGTTCCCTGGGAGTACGTGCGTGCCAAGTGCCGCTGGCACAACAATGGTAATTTGGCTCCGAAAGTGTATGAGCCATGGATGGGTAGGGAGCTCAGCGCAACATCCATGAGATTTAACTTGGGTGTATCGACCCACGATTTTCAGGCACCAAAAATGAGATTCGGTTTTCAAGTTTTAAGCTGGCTGATGTCCTGAATCTTATCGTGTTGATCATGTCGGGAGTTTCATGGGTGGCGGGGCTTGAGGCTACAGAAACTCACAGACTATGCGAATGAGACACTTCTGGGAAAAAACTGAAGAAGGCCAGGAGTGGCTCAAGAAGAAGGCTGAGAAGAAAGCGAAACAGAAGGAGATCCAAAAGGCAATCAGGCCCGCAATGGCTGACCTGATGACATGATGCGACTGTGAGAATGGCAACTAGTCATGAAAGCTTGGTAAAAATTCGCGTGAAAGACACTTCGACTTAGACCAGTTCAGTTTTTCAACTTCACTTGTGACCCGTGCCAGGACCAAGAAGCAATGGCGCTGGAGGGAACAGAAGACAAAGGACAAGGTGCACAGCGTCATTCGCAGTTGTCAACACAAGACACTGCCCAGTTCTTTTTAAGATGAAAGTAGCATTGCCAGCTGGTGCAAACGGAGTGTCAGCATCAGCAGTTGAGATCGTCCGACAACCTGCAAGGTAACCACTGGCGATTCTGACTCTGAGACTGAGAAGTGAGAAGCAGTCTTGCGATGAATGGCTTGAATTTCACATCGCGCAGCATATCCATTCACACAGCAGGCATAATGATATCTCGGAGAGAAGAAGGGAAGGTCATTTGCTTCCATAATTGCAGTTGACGTTTTTTTTTGAGATGTCCTGGTCCCAGCTATCAAGTCAAGAGAGTTTCAACATATTTGACTATAATTCATTATACTTTCATGTCTAGTTCGTCACCTTGCATTAAAGTTTGGATTTTCAGCCCGAAAGGTCGAATCAGCTGCGTAAGCAAAAAAGAGTGTGAGTACCTGTAGCGATGCCTGGGGAGAAAGCTAGCAGCTAAGAATCGTGGAAAGTTGAAATATTGGAAAGACGACTTGCCCAGCTTTCAAGTTGATTTTGCGTACACAAACGGACACAAACAAACACTTAGATCAGATCTCTATGTGATAACGCTGTGTGTAAACCTGGCTCAAGAGCATAGATGGCCAGTAACATAGAGCATCGATAGCATGTCATGATGCCAAGCCATAAGACTGCTCCACAGCAATTCCACCTAGTCTGCTAACTGATCAACAAATCTTTGAACTGAGGGGTAAGTGGAAGTGTGATGACATGAAGAATAGGGTTTCCTAGTGAGTGGAGCTGTAAAGATCCCTGCCATGGAAAGTGAGAAATCGCCGGAAAGACTCCAGGCGCCTCTTGTCCCTGCCTTCTTTCCGTGCAGTGAACATCATAAACTGAGGCAACAGGTTACTAATCGCGTTTGGTTGGGTCACTTGAGGATTGATGATGTCAAGGTGAATTAGAGCGATCCAAACCAACGACCTCACTGTATATGGTCAGTTGAAATCAGAGAATCAAGGTAATGTAACTTGCTCAGGTTTGAAATCATAATGTCTTGTGATTCCGACTATTCAAGCAACCGCCAGGAAACGAGTCCTGAGCGGTTGTCCTCGCATCCCTTGAAGAAGGGCTCGGACGCCCATTGTGTAGCATCAAAACATGAAGGAATTGACAGGGATGATGTTCTCTACTCGCTGCAGGGTTGCAACTTCTGCCTCGTCCTTCCTCAATCGCATTGCTCAGTAGATTTGAATATGGATTCCCAAAATATGTTGGAAAGGCAGTTGGGTGAACCTTTGTTCGGTCCAATAACTTGTCTACAGAGCTTGAAATTCACCAAGTCGCAAGGCCCCGATTTTCACTGATGTGACAGCAGTACCAACGCTTCCCACCCTTCAAGAGCTTTTTGACTGGAACATGACATGCATGTAACATGTATGTTTAATTTGTGTGGAATCAGCGATCACAACTCAGGGACTGCGCGGGATCATTGGCGGTTGGAACACGTCGAGCAGAGAGTGTTTGAGTCTGGACTCCTTGCACTCCAGTGCCATGGCAAAAGGTGATGCAGATGGAAGGAAATCAATACAAGGGCTAGAAGGCTTATGAAGGCTTGATTTCTTTTGATTCTGATTCTGGAAGCAGCAATTTTGTCCCATGTAAGTTCATGTATATCTTTTTGATGAGAACAGTGCTGATCACTTAGGCGCTCAGAGGTTGAAAGTTGAAGGTTTCGAGATACTCTCCGACGCCCTGGCGCCACTCAGGACTCAACTCACGCGTTCTCCACCGAAGACCCCGGTGGCGAGACAGGGCTCTGCTGTTTTGCGTGCATCCTTCTTTGAGCGTTTGCTGGAGGGACATGTGGAGCTGCACCTGGGCGATGAACTTGGGCAGTGCACCATGGTGCGTTACCGGTTACATTTGGCTACAATCAATTTCACGATTTCATGATTTCGTTGGAAACCATAAGAAGCCCTTTTGGTTGGGTGATCCTAGGAGTGAGAGAAGCTGATAGACTCATCATATATATTTTTGTCGAGCCTGTCTGTCCGGTGGGGTGCAACAACCATCCGCTGGTATGAGATGGGTCATTCTTCTTTGAAGTACTGGGTACGTAGGTGCTGTAATTAGGCTGAATCTAAGGTTCTCATCATGATCCACCGATTGAGAGCTGGAGAGCTGTTGAAGTTGCAGTCCAAACGCCATGCTGTGATTATCCTCCGAATTGCATCCGACAACGGAGCCGTTTTGTACTTAGGAAGGCTTGCCCAGCAAATGATGTAGCAGCTGCTCAAGGTGCAATTCACTTCAGAGAGGGGTGTTGCATTGAGGGGCAGGGGCTATGGGGACTCTGAATCAGAATCCGGAGGAAGCTTTTATTGAATCATCCTTGACAGGTTTGTGCATGCCGTACCCTGTTCAACTGATTTCCACTGGCTGAAAAGAATGAACAGGGTGGGAACATTAAAAGATTGATGTAAGCAGCAATTTGTAACTTTAAGGGGTTCTTGCTTCAAATGGTAGGGGCATGCGCTCTTGTGGGTTGCCACTATTGGGGTTACAATTGCAAGTTTTTGGGTGACATGGGTGGTATTGGTGGCATGCCCAGCTGCCACGATTTGGTGAGAAGCAACAAACGCGTATGCTTGGAGTCTATGCTGGCCGAGTTTCCTCACAGCCAAGCCAGATATTTGATCCAACAGGGCTCATGTGGCGGTTCTTTGTATCAAGAGACCCAAATATGGATGGCATGGTACTAGGAAATAGATGTAGAAATTAGAAATAGAGGATCATAATAAATAGATGATTTCTGAGTTTTACTGCATTGCAAAGTAAAATCAAATGTACCAATGTACCAGTGTATTGCAAAACCGCCTTCCTGGCAGGTGATTTAAAGAAGCTCAGCTTGAGCCAGCTCTTAGCGCTCCGGATTCTGACAAAAGACTTCCCAACCACCAGTGTTGGTTGCGTGCCTTGCAATTTTGACGATGCTTCACTGAGAAGATATGGTACTTTGGGATTTTTTGACTTAGATCTCGAAGCATGAGATGGAAAGTTTGATGAATGATTCTTGCGAACATTTGTTGAGGTAAAGGATGCTGTCCGGTTTTTTGGGTATATTATCGGTACATGAATATATATATATATATATATAAAGATACATATCTAATATATGGTGTTCTTTTTATTGATCTTGTTCTTAGCCTATCCTATCCTGGTGCGCTCCATACATGGGGGAGCGACACTAAGGTTCTCTGAAGGTTCATGGCCACTTTTTGGCAGCCCTGTCATCTGAGTTGCATGCGCCTCAATTCTGCAACATGCAGCCAGTTGCAATCACCCTTCATTTTTGTGATAAGCCAGTGAGACAGATGTCTCATGTGTTGGAATGATCTGAGGTGTGTTTATCTCACATTCCCAGGTGTGACTCTTGACAAAGTACACTAAGGTTTCAAAAAGTGGGTGCTCGCGCTTTGGGCGAGGAAATGGCCACCCGAAAACGCTTGGAGCAGATTGGCGCCCGTTTGGTCTTATGCCCGGGGTCTCTGACTACTCAATTTGTGAGGTTAGCTTATTAATTACTGACCAATGTTCCAATCCCTGCCTCCAGCTAAGGTCTGGGTGCAGCTGAGTTGCTGGCCGCTGCAGATCCCGCTCCACCGCAACGTTGGCTGACGGCCTTGGAGGAGGACTGTTTCGAACGCGTCTAGCATGGCATCTGGGAGGGAAACTGAGGGACGGGTATCATGAGGCATCATTGTATCATCATGAAGCCTTGTGGCATCTGTGGCCTTAGAAGAAAGAGAAAGTTAAACAAATGCTGCCTAGAAACCTCCCAGGCCTACAGTATTTGTTTCAACATCCAACAGTTGTAATATTGATCCTGTTTCGGTGAGCTTTTTTTCCAACGAACAGGAGGACTCCACAAGTTCCAGTGTCCCGCCGAACTTGGAAAGTTGACTAGGTTGTGGTTGACTGGGAATGAAGGAGTTCAGTGAACTGTGAACTCAAATTCCACGAGAGCGGAAAACGGTCACTAGCTACACGAAGCTTTCTCAATACACAACAGTTGACGCATTGATGGATGGATGACAGAATTGAGTAGTACCAAGGTCACTTGACTATGAGTTCCTGTGAAAAATGTGAGGTTATAGCTATGTGCTGGTGGATGTCTGCGCGCACAGTGCACAGATCTTCGAAGGCCTGGGCACCTGGCTTTCTGCAGTTTCTTAGGAAGTCATTGGCCATTTTTGACATTGGCAATTTTGTGGCCTTCAAAAAAACACACACATTCCAGAGATCGTGGCGAGGATAGTCGCTGTGATTCTAAAGAACATGCGAGGCGCAACTGGAGACTTTGACCAATACATTGGTGTGAACATCGCAGTGGCGGGATTCTCAGTTGTGAAGTTGAAGCTCTTGGCATTGATTTGCTGCTATCAGAAAGGCTCCCTTTTCTTACGGTAGGGTCAGTTGTGGAGTTTTTTGGAGGTGTTGCAATTCCACTTCATGTTGGGGATCACTCCTAAAGGACGAAGAAGGAAGAAGTGTTTTGGTAGTTTCATGTGTTTTACTGGCTGGTATACAAAATGGTTGACGTTTGAATGCATCAATTCATGTTGCCAAATGTTTTCTCAGGCTAGCAAAAGTAGTGCATGTGAAGGTGGAGCAGCTATGGATACGCGTCATTTCCAAGGTTATTGATTTGGGTTCCGCGTCATCATTGAATTGGGAAGTTGTCACCATGGATGCTGCAAAGGCGATGGCGGGCAATTAATGCACCCCACATCCTGCGATCCCTTTGATCATTTTTGGGATAGTACCCAATGGACAGAACCCGTGGCCAGGATGACATCCCAGCGGCCATGGCCATGTTGCGTGCCCGACGGCGGAAGCACAAAACTCGAGGAGCTCGACGGACGGTGGAAGAAACACCGGAAGGCGCTGGCGGGGGCAGGTTTTTCGTATTTTCGTCTTTCTTTGCACCTGCAGAATGATGACTTTCTTGTGATGTCATGAGGGTGAAGATCGGCCCAACAATGGCCTTCTATAGCAAACACACATCAGATATCCAAAAATGATGTTCACGCCTGTTGCGCCAGACTCTGCTCGACACTTTCCATCGCTACCCTTTGTGACAGAAGAACTGCTGCCAAATAAACAGCTAGAGGACCCTGCATGGGGAATTTTGCAAACGCGCTTGTAGCAAATCGTTTTGGCAAACCCTGAATCTTTTGAAATAAAAAAACCAATCTTGTTGGGGTTTAACGGTTCAATATAAGTTTTACCTCAGCTAAGTAGCATTCATATGGTTCATATGGTTCATAAGTTAAGGGTTACAATAACAGGTTGGAGTCGTTGACATGTGGGCGTGCTATAGGAACATGCAATAGGACCTGCTTGCATAGAAAGGTGGTGCAATACGGATCTTTTTGTCCTGAAGTTCATGCTTCTTCAAAAGAAATCACAAGGCGTAAGCAGCCATGCTCAGATGTGGTCCGCCAGTTCAATTCTGTTGGCCAAAGTCCTCAGTCTCTTGTTCTTTTTGCGTTCCCAGAAGTCCAAGAAAGTGGAATACAGGCTACCCATTTTAGAAGTTTTGCTCGACCTTTACTTACGTGGGATAAAATTTGAGACCTTGAGTTAGGCATTGTTGACATGGGTTAGGTTTTACAGTTGTCATTTGCCACTGACTGTATAGAGACCCTCCCTTTAGGACAAGAATCCGGGCGCTTCCAGCTCCATAACATCGGAGTGGCCGCAACAGGCTAGCCCTCGCAGGCCTGAGTGAGGGCCACTGACAGTCGGAAAAGACTTGCAACAAGATTGTTCCAAGTACTGAACGTGAAGTACCCACTATCTACGCAGAAGAAAGCACACATTAACTAGCACTTATATAATTGGGGATGTTCAAGGGTTTTGACTAGAAACATCTCGGACCGAAGCTTTTTGAAGACCCAAAGCTTCCAAGATTCCTTTCTGCGTTTGCTGAATTCCTTGGTTCCTTGGTGAATTTGCCAAAGCGGAGCAGCGGGTGAACTTCACATTAAACATTACTGGGGTTTGGTAGATAGATACAAACTTTCATGCCAGTTTTTTCAGCTTTGCTCAAGTAATCTGAAATTCCGGGGCCTGATTTGCTGGGAGACTCTATTGCAGAGCGGAATGATGGGTGGTGAGCAGTCTCCATATTTACAAGATTTTGGTTGTTTGCTCGAATGAGTGGTGGATTAGGTAGGAGTCATGTACCTCCTTTGAGTTGTGTCACCTAAATAACTTGAAGATTAGGAGGAACACATCATTGTGACGGTCCTATCCTTGTCTGGTTTGCTGCGAGGTCACCTCGTGAAAGGGAGACAGGATATAAGGAGTGCCTCAGTCGCACGAGCACCAGAAAACAGACTTTGGGAGCCGTGCAAGCAACCAACCGGCAGGGTTTGCAATTAGCCGGTAGGGCTGCACCCTTGAAACCTAAACTGAGAAATGACAGGGTCTTGGAGGATGAGCAGGTGTAGGTGGTTCATGTATGTTCACACTGTGTTTTTGGAGTGAAATTTGAAACTTTCAACATTTCTATGGACTGCTGCTCAGTTACCCATTCATCACAGACATCTTCGACTACTTTGGCTGCTGCACGCGACGACGGGATGAATCGCACGCGTGAAACTATGCCAAGGCCGAAAAGGTTGCCTGGGATTTTCAAATGCTCTGAGAATCTCCAGCTCATGGGCTTGGATCTCCAGAGGTTTTACTTCATGCATCAACTCAACCATAGATCCGTACGACCTAATAGTTCGAAATTCAAAAAGGTGACCGACTGAGATCCATTCCATGGTTCTTCATGTCCCTGGTATATTCCCGTTCTAGTCACATACGAAGCACATCGCTATTTCAGGGATCATCTCAGTAAAGATGCTTGAATTTCTGGTAGTTGACTTAGGAAAACCGTCCTCAATTCCTGGATGCCATGACATGGCTGATCAAATTGTTTCCTTCCCTTGCGACAGGCCGGTTCTTTCCTTGCAGTTTGGCAGGTCTGGCTGTTTCACCCAGTTGGCGACTGATAGTCGCCTTGGCACGTTTTCACAATTCAGCGGACAGCGCGGTCTGCGCTGAACAGCTTCAGAGATTGCTTTTTGGAAAGCATTTTACCGTAGGGGAAATTAGGGCTTCTGCAAAATTGCTCAAAGATGCCCGCGTAAATGATCTGGATTCATCATGATCCATCTCGCTTAAAGAAAGATCCTCGGGAAAAAGAACATAATGAAACGGAACTGCAAAGGAAGGATTTTGCTGTGCATGTTTTGAGGATAAGAAGGAAGGCCAAGGAAACTTTCAGAGCCTGAAAGCCTGTAAGCTGTCTCAAAAACTGACAAACTCTGACACTACGCAGTGCTTGTCTCAGCTTTGAAAATTGCTCAAAATTTCCAGAAGCTGTGATTGGACTAGGCTATCAGTGACCATGGTGAGCCCAGCAATGTTGAAGGGCATGAACACGGAGATCTATGGGGAGGGACACCCTTTCGGAGACCCCTCGTGGTATCAAGCCTACAACACGCCTTACTACAACGACACCCACAAGCAGTTCCGAAAGCTCATGCGTGAGTATGTGGATGAGCACATCATGAGCAATGTGCATGACTGGGATGAGAAGGGCACCATCCCAAAGGAGATGTACTTGGAGGCTGGCAAGCAGGGCACTCTCGCTTTGTGCATTGGTAGGCCGTGGCCCGAGAAGTACTTTGGCCCATCTCCTTGGGGCTTTGAGCCCGACTACTTCCACGAGCTCATCATGTACGACGAGATGTCTCGAACAGGCTCTGTGGGCTTCCAGTGGGGCGTTGCCGGAGGCACCACCATTGGACTGCCTCCTGTGTACCATCATGGCAGTGAAGAGTTGAAAAACCGTGTCATGCCACCATGCGTGAAAGGAGAGAAGGTGTGCTGCCTGGCAATCACAGAGCCAACGGCAGGTAGTGATGTGGCAAATTTGAAGTGCACTGCCAAGCTGGAGGGTGACTACTACATCCTGAATGGAGAGAAGAAGTGGATCACCAACGGCATTTTTGCANTTTGCCCAAATCAGTCTACCAACGCAGAACTTGCTGTTGAGACACTGAACATGCACTACCATCTGATGCACCCCACATGAAAGTTTTGCATCCTGCTTTTGTCAAGAAGTTGATTGTCTTGTGAAAGTGAAAGATTGTCATTGAGAAGATTGATACTTTGCCCCAATCAGTCTACCAACGCAGAACTTGCTGTTGAGACACTGCACATGCACTACCATCTGGTGCCTGCATACTGCGTTGGAGTCGCTCAGGAAGCCTTCTGTGCAAGTGATTTGGGTGTCATCACAAAGGCAGTGTTATTTTTAGTGTCTCGCTTCAATGGAATGCAGCTGTGACAATCTTGTCGCGTTATCCTCTCACAACCGAACCAGAGACCCCCCAAATACTGGTCGAATGACTGGTAAACCGGTAGCCTGTGACTAGTCCTGCATGTATCAAGGAAAACAGGGCCCTTGAGATCTTAGTTAGTTTTTGGAATGGTCTGAAGGGAGGCTCTGTACTAGTTTTCTGGGTCGTCAGTCTTGACTATTTGATTGACTGTGCCACTGACAAGATCTGCCTGCAGCCATCTGAACACTCAGCTGTCTAGTTTCGTATGATAACAAAAGTGTAACATGTACTGTAACATAAAAGTGTTTCCATCCAAACGGATTGAAATGATACTGACAAAATGAGCTTGCATATTCGACGTGGCTGAGCTTTTTTGCAATGTGCCCTGCTCTACTGCGAAATCCAGGCTTGCAGCGTGAGAGTTTTAGTTGTATATGCAGATATGGAGGGCAAAAGATGGAAAGAGCTTGTGAGCAGCGAAGCCCTGTCTTGACTCTTGTCGACATATATCATATATGTGCAATGTATATATATATATATATACATACGTATAAATATTATCAAAGGAAGTTTAGGTGAGAAACTTCCGAGTTACGGAGATTTAAAAATGCACAGAATTCAGTAAAGTAACCGCTCAGTAAAGTAACAGTCCAGTAAAGTAACAGTCCAGTAAAGTAACAGCTCAGTAAAGTAACAGCTCAGCGGCCAGACGGAGCGTCCCCACGCGGGGAGCCTCCACCCATCCACTTCCACGTAGTGGCCGCGGGGCTGAACCACTTTGGCTTCGCAACGAAGCGATGGGACTGTGTGCAGAGCCGCAAGGGCGGCACGTCAGACACCCAGCCCACGAGATGCAGAAGAACAGGGGGCCTTCTAGGCCAAAGGATTGGAGAAGCCAGCCACCCAGGGCCCTCCGGAAGCAGAAGAACCATCAGGAAGCGGAAAGAGAAGACGCATGAGCAGTCCCTCCTCCAACTTCTTCTACCGATTTTGCAGCCAATCATCCAGGACGTCATCCAGGAACTTTTGGCAAAATTTTTTAGCACAGGGGGCAGCACGACTGCCACACCACATACTTTGGACCTCCTCCACCTCTTCAAGGGCTTGGGCACTACGTCCACCCAGGAGAAGAGCAAAGGCAAGACAAAGCAGAAGAGCACAGTGTACAGACAAAGCCCAGCACAGACCGACAGACCACAAGCACAGCCGCCGCCGCAGAACACACACCGAGGAGCACCCGACAAACCCACGCGAGGCAAGGGCAAAGGCACTGGCAAACCCCGCCAACCAGAGGGCAAAGGAGCCGGCAAATCCTCCCACCCAGAACCAACAGCCGAGTCCTGGACAGACACGACATGGGTCGCAGTGGCCCGTAAGAAGCCAAACCTGCGCACCCACCATCCAATACCAGAAGCTTGCTGACGCAATCCAGACACACGACCCGACCACACCATTCCGGGCCGTCGTCCAAACCGAAACGCAGGTCCAGGCACAGGCAGCCAAAGCCATGCACACCGGAGTCCTCTGCAGTACTCATCCTATGGCGCTATGCCAAAGGCAATACCCAGATCCCCGGCCAATGCAGCACCAAAATGGTGTTGCAAAGAGTCCAGAACATCCAGGTACACCGAGGGACAACTTCCCAAACTCAAACGGTGCACCTCCGAAGCCACCGCCACCATGTCTCGGACCGTGGTCATGCGGGAATGGATTTGTATGAGCTATTCCAGCGGGTGAAATCATGACACCTCCTGACGGCTTCAAGATCCCAGACCATTGGTCGAGATGCCTGGAGCTGAAGGGGAAAGATGATGTAGACAACTGTGGAGCAGCCACGGAGGAGACCTCTGGAAGTCAAGTTTCTGGAAGTCAAGCTTCTGGAAGCCAAGCTGCTGGAAGCCAGAGGAATGCGAGTTCCCGACAGAGAATGCGAAACTCTTTGGACCCATCTGGAATGAGACCAGTGGATGGTAGCTCCAAGAAGAGAAGGGTTTTTGGTCGCTGCGTCTTTGAGTGACCGAAATTCTCAAAATGTGTGCATGGAAAGGTCATGTTTTAAGTGAAGTTGTCATGGAATTCTTGGATGGCTCAAGCTTTTGGCATCAGATAACGAAGATGAGTTTCGACAGCCAAGCGGTGAGTCCGATGTGAACTCATTGCCTGGATCAGATGACGGTGCTGGACGCGCTCAGTACTATGTTGAGTCCTATGATCCTGACAAGGATCCTAGGTTTGCAGTAATACTTTGTAGTACAGAGTAGTACTTTGGATCACCACAACGTCACAGAACCACTTCAAACCACACAACATGACCTCACAACCAATGGCATCTTAAGCTCATAACATTCCACCCATTGCAGGGCACAACAGAAAACAGCTCATCACCATCACCCCGCATTGCATCACGTGACATGACACAACACAAGCAATCACATCGCATCAAATGACATGACATGACATGACACGTCGCAACTAACCAGTAGTACTCACCACGTCACCTCACAACCAACCACATTACTTCATATCGCCCCGCAAACAACTTCATGACATCAAAGCAGGTCACATCACCGCTATGGAACAGCATAGAAGAGAAGGCTCTTTCACAGCAAAGAAATGGTTTGGGCATCGCACTGGCGGTCGCCTTGCGCGCATTCTATATGCAAATTCTTTCTTTGCTATATAGTTCTTTTTTCTTCTGAAACTTCCGCCCCCGGCTCGCCTGGCTCTACTTGTATACATATACCTTGAATGTGTACGGTTTATGTTTGACAACCAAATTTTTCTGGCATACAGAGTACAGTCTCCTACCTCAACACACACACACACAAGATAAATGTGATAGACAGAGCTGGATGGCAAAACCTGCATGGGTTTAAACGGTTGAAATCAAGAAATCTCAAACTCGGTAGCACCAGCAGCACGTTGCGAAATGCAAAACTTGTGTCGTTGAGAATTGCTCAAAAGTTCCAGAAGCTGTCATTGGGCTAGGCTATCAGCCACCATGGTGAGCCCAGCAATGCTGAAGGGCATGAACACGGAGATTTACGGGGAGGGACACCCTTTCGGAGACCCCTCGTGGTATCAGGCGTACAACACACCTTACTACAACGACACTCACAAGCAGTTCCGAAAACTCATGCGTGAGTATGTGGATGAGCACATCATGAGCAATGTGCATGACTGGGATGAGAAGGGCACCATCCCAAAGGAGATGTATTTGGAGGCTGGCAAGCAGGGCACTCTCGCTTTGTGCATTGGTAGGCCGTGGCCCGAGAAGTACTTTGGCCCATCCCCTTGGGGGCTTGAGCCCGACTACTTCCACGAACTCATCATGTACGACGAGATGTCTCGAACAGGCTCTGTGGGCTTCCAGTGGGGCGTTGCCGGAGGCACCACCATCGGACTGCCTCCTGTGTACCATCATGGCAGTGAAGAGTTGAAAAACCGCGTCATGCCACCATGCGTGAAAGGAGAGAAGGTGTGCTGCCTGGCAATCACAGAGCCAACAGCAGGTAGTGATGTGGCAAATTTGAAGTGCACTGCCAAGCTTGAGGGTGACTACTACATCCTGAATGGAGAGAAGAAGTGGATCACCAACGGCATTTTTGCAGACTACTTCACTGTTGCCTGCCGCACTGGCAAGCCAGGAGTGGGCGGCATCAGCTTGCTGCTGGTTGAGAAGGGCATGGAAGGACTGGAGACCCGAAAGATGAAGTGCTCAGGTGCCTGGTCTTCTGGCACAACATACATCACCTTTGACGACGTGAAGGTACCCAAAGGCAATTTGCTTGGTAAGGAGGGAAAAGGTTTCCAGTATATGATGCAAAATTTCAACCATGAAAGATTTGCCTTTTGTGCCATGAGCACTCGCTTTGCTCGAGTTTGCTTGGAGGATTCTCTGAAGTTTGCTGGCAAGCGCAAGACCTTCGGCAAGACTCTGATTCAACACCCAGTGATTCGATGGAAGGTCGCAGAAATGGCACGCCAGATTGAAGCAACTCACAACTGGTTGGAGTGGATCACTTTCCAGCTGAAGACCATGCCCAAGGTGGAGGCTATGCTGAAGCTGGGAGGACACACTGCTCTTTGCAAGGTGCAGTGCACCAAGGTGATGGAATACTGCGCCCGCGAAGCAGCTCAGATCTTTGGTGGATTGTCCTATTCCCGTGGTGGTCAGGGTGAGAAGGTGGAGCGCCTGAACCGTGAGGTTCGTGCCATGGCCATCCCAGGAGGCTCTGAGGAGATCATGCTGGACCTGGGAGTGAAGCAATCTACCAAACTTGCACAGATGGCCAAGATGTTCGCTGAGGCTGCACCTCAAGCCCAAGCAGCCAAGCTCTAAACTTTTGCAGAAAAAGCTTCGTGGACTTCGAAGGTTCCAGTTGCAGTGAAGCAACTCCATGTTCGACATTTGTAGCTTTAGAGGGAACCTCTAAGAATGAGGCGCCTCTGGAAGATGTTTCTTACATATTCATTTGCTTGAAAAGATTGCTGCGCCACCGGGATGAGAATCTGGACTTATTTCAAGGCTCTAAATTGGGAGTGCTCCTGCAGCCTTCTGTTGTGTGCAGTGATGATTTGGTCACCTAAAATCTCGATCAAGCTCTATACCGTTTCATGCTAGATTCGTTGCACTTCAAAGACTCTTATAAATACCTTGCAACTAAGTGCCAGATATTCTTTAAGTGTCAGTATTGGAGGTTCACTCCCCAGCTTTTAGACGCTTCTCGCTTGAAAACATCTCCAGCCACGACATGTCCAGCTGGGAGGCAACTGCAACTGTGATGCTTAGCGACTGATGAGGTTGAAAGATGTGGAAAGCAGGAAAAAAGGCGGAAAAGGGGCAGATGGCTGGTGGCTGGTCTGGGGAGACAAAGACTTTGAAGAGAATTGGAGTCTGAAGGTCAAAGAAGACTCTTTGCGCAATTTTTAGACTAACCGAAAGAAAAGCAAAGAGATCTTGGCTGGATTTACAAAGGACGAAGCGTCAATGCGGCCAGGTGATAATCAAAGTTTGTTGATACTGTGTTATATAGTAATAGGGAATATTTGCATGAACTACTCTGACTGATGCGGCATTGTTTGCTTGTGTTCGTCTAGTTCCCATGACACTGAAATTTTGGTGTCTAAAATTTTCATGCCTTAAAGCAGCAATGAGTATTTGAATACATGTGTCAGTTTATCTATGGGTGTATTTTGGCTCTCAGCTTCGAAAGTGCATGAAGAATAGGAAAAAAGCAACAGAACGATACTGGGTTAGAAATCCATTGTCTTTGCACAAAATGCTTCTTGATTATATATTGTCGATCCAGGGACCAGACTCACTACACACAGGCATGCAGATCCGAGTAGAATGCTAGCCAAACATATACATGACATGTACAAGTAATATGATGACTAGACTTGAACGACTCAACTAGCAGCTTTCAGCCACACCTGCTTCTGAGTGTGAAATTAGGGAATGAATGTAGGCACAATCGTGTTAAAAAGGTGACTCCAATGAGTTTCACCTTGATGGGTAGATCCCTCAAGATTTACCAAAAGATTTGTCAGCCAACAGAAAACACTCTCCCGGTTTTGGGTTATGCGTCTTGCCTGTCTGCCGAAACCATGGAGGCAGGAGCACAGCAATGGGAACATCACAACGTTTGAAGTTTCCTGAAACCGAGGTAAAACCCTGAGAATCCCTTTTCTATTTAAACTGCAGTCGCAAAGATTCAAAATTTGCAATCACATGTGCCGGTGTTTTGTTCCGTTTTAGTGTGTGTATCTCCAGTTGTGTGCATCCATACAACAACACAACAAGTTCTTATGTATGCTGCTTGGACTGGAAAACATGGTGAATTGGCACATGGGCAGGTCCGGGGCACTGAGTTATTCACATGCAAAGATTGAGTCACCAAAACGTATTGTTTGTCCTTCATGGTGCTAGCCGTCAGGGCCTGGTCTACGAAACATGTGCGTCACTCAGATCGTGATCGTATTCTGTCGTGATGTTATGATGCACTGTAAGGATGCAGATAGTGTTTGCAAAGTACAGAGGTTTCCCATACAAGATCTTACAACGCATAAATCCTTGTTGATCTCGAGAACATTAGGACGTTAGTGTTTACATGTAAATGGATGAGAATGCCAGAAGAACAGATGCTTGTCAGTTGTCACTTAGAGTAACTTCCAACAACATCAAGTACACCTATGACCCCCACAACAGCAGCATGTTGCGGAATGCAAAGCTTGTGTCCGTTGAGAATTGCTCAAAAGTTCCAGAAGCTGTGATTGGACTAGGCTATCAGCCACCATGGTGAGCCCAGCAATGCTGAAGGGCATGAACACGGAGATCTATGGGGAGGGACACCCTTTCGGAGACCCCTCGTGGTATCAGGCGTACAACACACCTTACTACAACGACACTCACAAGCAGTTCCGAAAACTCATGCGCGAGTATGTGGATGAGCACATCATGAGCAATGTGCATGACTGGGATGAGAAGGGCACAATCCCAAAGGAGATGTACTTGGAGGCTGGCAAGCAGGGCACTCTCGCTTTGTGCATTGGTAGGCCGTGGCCCGAGAAGTACTTTGGCCCATCCCCTTGGGGCTTTGAGCCCGACTACTTCCACGAGCTCATCATGTACGACGAGATGTCTCGAACAGGCTCTGTGGGCTTCCAGTGGGGCGTTGCCGGAGGCACCACCATTGGACTGCCTCCTGTGTACCATCATGGCAGTGAAGAGTTGAAAAACCGTGTCATGCCACCATGCGTGAAAGGAGAGAAGGTGTGCTGCCTGGCAATCACAGAGCCAACGGCAGGTAGTGATGTGGCAAATTTGAAGTGCACTGCCAAGCTGGAGGGTGACTACTACATCCTGAATGGAGAGAAGAAGTGGATCACCAACGGCATTTTTGCAGACTACTTCACTGTTGCCTGCCGGACTGGCAAGCCAGGAGTGGGCGGCATCAGCTTGCTGCTGGTTGAGAAGGGCATGGAAGGACTGGAGACCCGAAAGATGAAGTGCTCAGGTGCCTGGTCTTCTGGCACAACATACATCACCTTTGACGACGTGAAGGTACCCAAAGGCAATTTGCTTGGTAAGGAGGGAAAGGTTTCCAGTATATGATGCAAAATTTCAACCATGAAAGATTTGCCTTCTGTGCCATGAGCACTCGCTTTGCTCGAGTTTGCTTGGAGGATTCTCTGAAGTTTGCTGGCAAGCGCAAGACCTTCGGCAAGACTCTGATTCAACACCCAGTGATTCGATGGAAGGTCGCAGAAATGGCACGCCAGATTGAAGCAACTCACAACTGGTTGGAGTGGATCACTTTCCAGCTGAAGACCATGCCCAAGGTGGAGGCTATGCTGAAGCTGGGAGGACACACTGCTCTTTGCAAGGTGCAGTGCACCAAGGTGATGGAATACTGCGCCCGCGAAGCAGCTCAGATCTTTGGTGGATTGTCCTATTCCCGTGGTGGTCAGGGTGAGAAGGTGGAGCGCCTGAACCGTGAGGTTCGTGCCATGGCCATCCCAGGAGGCTCTGAGGAGATCATGCTGGACCTGGGAGTGAAGCAATCTACCAAGCTTGCACAGATGGCCAAGATGTTCGCTGAGGCTGCACCTCAAGCCCAAGCAGCTAAGCTCTAAACTTTTGCAAAAAAAGCATCGTGGACTTCGAAGGTTCCAGTTGCAGTGAAGCAACTCCATGTTTGACATTTGTAGCTTTAGAGGGAACCTCTAAGAATGAGGCGCCTCTGGAAGATGTTTCTGGTGCACTTTGAGCCTGTTTCCGGCCGCTCAAAAGGCTTGCTTGGGAACCACGGCAATGGACATGTTTGGGTCAGTTGATAAAGTAAACTGCACATGCACTACCATCTAATGCACCTCACATGAAAATTTTGCATCGTGCTTTTGTCAAGAAATTGATTGTCTTGTGAAAGCGACAGATTGTCATTGAGAAGATTGTCATTGATTAGTGCAAGGATGATACTCTGCCCAAATCACTCTACCAACGCAGAACTTGCTGTTGAGACACTGCACATGCACTACCATCTGATGCGCCTCACATGAAAGTTTTGCATCGTGCTTTTGTCAAGAAGTTGATTGTCTTGTGAAGTGACAGATTGTCATTGAGAAGATTGTCATTGATTAGTGCAAGGATGATACTNAAGCTTGCACAGATGGCCAAGATGTTCGCTGAGGCTGCACCTCAAGCCCAAGCAGCCAAGCTCTAAACTTTTGCAAAAAAAGGATCGTGGACTTAGAAGGTTCCAGTTGCAGTGAAGCAACTCCATGTTCGACATTTGTAGCTTTAGAGGGAACCTCTAAGAATGAGGCGCCTCTGGAAGATGTTTCTGTATTTTGAGTCCAGACACTCGTCTCACGGACAAAAGTGTTTTACAGATGGTTGCTATGGGTGTGAGTTTTAGAATGTTTCCACCTAACGTTAGGTACCACTGCATTTTCTGATGGCTCCGGTTTTTTCGTCGGATTTTTTGGAAGCCTGTTCAAAAACGACACAGCTTTGCTTCTTCCAACATTGGAATCGGTCGGTGACCTGGCTCAAGTTTTGCCTGTGTGAGTCTCACCAATCAGATTTTTGCCAGGAGGCTAGATCTGACTCGACTTGGTCAGTGGACAATGGACCATCATGGACTATCATGGACCATCATGGATTATCAACAAGAAGATTCAAGCCAATTCTGGTTCAATCGGAGTTTTGGGTTTCACCGGAGAATGACATGAGCTGCTTTCCTTCACTCTGCAGGTGCAGCTATGGCCTATCCGGCGCCACCCCTGGGTGCCTTCACTGCGCCCGGGGGAATGGGGGGCGCCACTTTTCCGCCAGCCACGATGCCAGGCGCTGGAGGTCACCACTGGGACATTGCCTATGGCATGGGTAGCAGAAAGGGGAAGGGTTGAAGAAATTGGATCCTTTTAAGATGGTGCTTCTATGAAACTATGGTTTTTGTTACATTGCTTCAAGATCTATGAAAATCGATTGATGACATCAATGCTTACTATTGGTGAGTTGGTGCTTCACTATCATTCTATTTAAGAGCTGACGCTCCTGCTTGAATTCCATGAGTCCTCATCCCCAAGTGAGTACCAGCCATCCAGGTGGCATTTATTTGTTGTTTGTGTCAGGTATGCCAGGAATGAATCCAGCCTTGCAGCAGCAGCGACATGGCTGCAGACCCTGAAAAACTGTCCTAAACTATTTGATATAGATAGGGGATGTGAACCCTATACAAGCATACTATCATTGTAACTGTATTGATGCTTATTTTCCAGCTCAATCATCACGAGTAAGACCTTTTGCGCTCAGATACACACCAAGGCAATACCTCCAGTACATGATGATGTTGCAAGCGCAGCAGGGCGCAGCCGCGCAGGCGGCGCCGCCACCAACGGCACCAAGCACCGATCCACAGCAGTGCCTGGGCTGCGAAGATAGCAGGTCAGATAAAGAGCAAGATATCTACAAGAAGTCTGCTGTGCCTTTTTTTTCATGTAGGTGGACATTTAAAGATTTGCGTTGGATGTTCAAATCTTTTTCGAGAAAGATTTCCCAATTGACGAACATAGTTGTGAAATGGGTTGACACCACTAGCGCCAGCAAGAGTCACGTGGTGGAGCCAAGAGTAAAGTATGCAACTAGGTTGCAGATTTGCCCCCTACATATTTTCGGAAACCCAAAGACGACACCTAAAAACCGTAAACCCTGCATTTTCTTACCTTGGAAAGGTTTACAATTCTTTCAGGGCCCAAGACTGTGAGGCAGGGAAGATCGCATTGACATGGGGAAATGTCAAAAGCACAAAGATTTGTCTCCACATCAGATCAAATCTACCACATTCTTCACCACTTTGAACCAAGCCCCTTGAAGATAGTCTAGAGGGCCCAGAGTGCAACTTTCAAAGATTGAGTATTGCCTTGAGACCTTGAGACAAAACAATACGAAATTGCACATGCTAGTAGTTAGGACACGGCTGGAAGTGGGAAAGCACCACCCTTCAAAATGCATAGTAATCCCACAAACAGACAACATCAATTCGCTTGTCCAAGACGAAGGTTTCTACAAAGCTATTCCAGGAATGAGCAAGTTGATTGAGTTCAGAGAAGACCTAGCTACACGGAGTCATTTTGGTATTGTCTGGAAACCAACCACTGAGGAATTCTGGCCGACGAACAAGTCGGTTTGCAGAAATGTGCAGTGACCCACAATTCTTGGCCTTTGAGGGAGAAAGGTTGAAACTCCTCCAACCCTCAGCTGTGAACCCTACTTTGGCTGTAAACAGTATATAAGATGCATTATTCATATGTTTCTTTCAAGGCTACCAGATTCGAATTTTTGGTAGACCTTCAAGCTTTGGCTGAGGCAACTGCTGCAGGCACTGAAGAATGCTGAAGAGAAGCAGGGGGCTACAGCGAACGAGCCAGTGAAGGTCAATGGAACCGGTCCCAAGGTGCGCAAGGTTGTGCTCAGCCTCACCAGCACCCTCATCATGAGCATACTTCCTCCATCTTCCCCCGTTCTTACAATGGTGAGGAAGAGGGTTTCAAGCCCTTTGGAGTACAAACTGACACATCAGTCTCATGGATCTCAACCAGATCTAGGCATCTGAATCTCCTGCCTAAGAGACATCCAAAGCCCAGATCCGGTCATCCTGCCAGGTGAATCACAAGAAGAAAAGCAGCTCCAGTGGGTCCGGGCCTAAGAGACATCCATCAGGTACTCACTCCATATAGTTGTGTGACGGGAACTTAAGCCTGAGAAATTTTTAAGGAACTGTAAGGTGTGAGTAGGGTTTATGTTCACAGTCAGAGCAAACAAGTCCAAGCTTGTACAGACAATTGCCGATGTAGTATTCGACATTATTCGCTAAATGCTTCATAAATACTGTAGCAGCTGAAGGCAAACAGATTTCTGAGACCTTCATGTGAGGACACCTTGGTGATAGACATGTGCAGGAAAGTATGGAAATCGATACATTGGTGCCACCAAACCCATACCCTGACTTTGAAGCATGCAGAAGTTATGAGGGATATTGCCGCTCCCTTCGTAAGGTCCCGAAGCCAAAGTCGCGGCAAGAAGAGTCCAAGTCGAAAGAAGAGGAGCTGGACAAATGGCTGCTCTCCCTTCAACGATGGTTCATTTTGGTTCAGAGCAGTTTCTTTTCTTGAAAGATAGAATTACTGCTTTTTTTGAGTCATACCCTACCCCAATGTCTGTCCTGGCTTTGCTGACAAAAAAGGGTCACTTGGTGATTGCTCATCCGGGCACTCCTGATGTCTCACTGCAGAAGAAAACGTGAGCAACGGGAATCAATTTATGGTTGGTGTGAAGGTTGACTATTGGAAAAACCAAAGAACGCGCAACATCCAAAGGTGGCTTAGGAATGGGCTCATACAAATCAGACAACCTTTGGTAGTTCCTCCATCTACTACTTCTCCCAAAGGAAGTGAAAATGCAGTGCCAGTTTCCGGTCCTGTATGAATCTACCAACAAAAACACAGCGCGTAAATTCGCCAGCGTGACATGGTGGCATTGCAGATTTTGCAGATCTATTGGGGCATAGCTCACTTTTTTGTCTCCCAATTTTTCCAGCCCAAAAAGGGTAAGCTTAGCAGGAAACTGACGAAACTTCATTGGACCTTAAGGTAAGACCCTCCTGTTTGTCACCTCCGGGCCCTGGCAGCCCTTCCCATCCGATTTATGCCCAAAGTGACTCGAAATTTATGCCCTAAGTGACCCCCCCTCCTTCCCAGGAGACATAGTTCGAGCTCGAGCAGGACTTGGGGAGATCAGTGTGACCTGACAGTAGATGATTGAACCTGAATTCCTGCATTTGCTCAAGCATCATCGTGCCAAAGTTCGGTTCAGTTCAGCTTGTAGGGTTTTGTCAAGATTGGCTGTAAAATCCAGGTGCAGGCTTCACTAGTCTTTGGGGGGTCAACTGGTGGTTGTTGAGTTTCACCAGCTGTGCTCCAGTAGCCGCCGGCGAAGCCGCAGCCGGTCGAATCGCAGAGGCGGCATTGTGGGTCGACAGGAATGGTTGTCTCCGTTTTTTTTCCACACCCAAAAACAAACATGCAGGATTGGTTTCTGGCTGGGAAGAGGAACCTCCAGATTCAAGGATCTATTCCAGTTGCCTTGTTAACCTACCATAGCTTTTACTCAAATCATTGTGAGGTACTAGTTTGGGATGAGAGGTTTTGCACCACTTTTGGTCTTCCATTCATCCAGCCTTTTAGGGTCTGTAATTTTGAGACACACTCAGATTCAAGCCAACCACATTCTGAGTCCCACCCAGACTAGCAAAAGGCCAGCAAAGGCCTTTTTAGTCACCTCAAGTGACGTTACTCCAAAATTCCACATGGTGGTCTGTGAGACTCTACATTGAATCTTTAGACTTTCGTGGATCGGCTCGCGTTCTAAGCCTTTCCATTGCACAGGTCGCCGCAGCAACAGCCGCCGGCGCCGCAGTCCCTCGCGGCGCCGTTCGCCGCCCCGAGGAGGAGGAGGAGGAGGGCGCTTTGGAGACCGTGGTGGCGGCTTTGGAGGAGGCGCTGGACCCATGGATTTCTTCAAAAACTTTGGGTAAGACTTTCCAGCCCATTTAACTACCTATGAACCTCCAACGACTTGTGAGTAGTTACAACCTTACAACTCAAGTTGAGGACTTGGAAAGTCCATCAAAGTCAGGTGGTTCCAACAGGTTGAGAGCTCACAAACTTTTCTGAGGGTCAGTTTACAGTTCCATGAAGAACTCCATGACATTTGGGATGGTCACAACCTGATATTATACAAAGGAAGAATAAGATTTTGATTTAAACGTCCATTGACTAAACTATGAAATCTCAACTCAATTTTTCATTTTCAAGCAAGTGACAAAAAGAGTTTGCGGAAGTGATGTAGTAACAACCTCCAACTCATAGACATTTCATATGATGACCAATAAGTGGCAAGAAGTTGGATGTATTTGGGTCTATTTAATCCATCCCACTTTATTGGGACATCGTCCAGGTGGCAAAGGCGGCAAATCCAAAGGCAAAGGCCTGATCCAATGGCTGCTATGTGCGATGTGCAAGTTGCGGTATTGGTCATTTGAGAATGATGTAGAATGCACAATGTAGAATATCAATAATATCAATTGCATTCTGTACACTTACATATTTATCTCTGGGGTATATGATGCTTCAAACTAGATTCCCTGCCTACGGGCAGCTTACCCATGCCTTCTGTGCCTACTAGCCAGCAATAGTTCTATTGAGCAATCAGCCTTGCATGTGTTGGGGTGGCTTAAATCTGCAGAGATTCAGATCAGTTGTTTTATGTAAAGAATGGATGTCTCATGTGTTTGTTTCTTGAAAGCTTACTAACCAAACCAGATGGTGATAGTATAAAAATCACTTCATATTTTCTCATCTCATGTCGATGATTTGGGGGATGAGCCCGGTTGGAGAAAACAACCCAATCCACAGTCTTCTGGCTTTGTGCCTGGAGGATCCCCACTCATCTTATACAAGTGGTGATTGTGAATCCCCCAAGTGGGATGATATGTAGGCCCATATCTGGAACTGATATCAACATGGAGCTTCTAACCACGTCATAAGCAGGGTTGATCCTCTATGAGACTAATTCGCTTATTTTGTTTCACAGGTTATGATTCAACGCCTCAGCATTTGCCGGACTTCAGAGCGCCTTGGCGTGACTTCAGGTTGCAGTGATCAGTTCCGCTTGGATTTGCTGCATAAAGGGCTACACTTCCCCCTCATGGATCGTTGGTGCCTGTTGTAGGGGCCCTTTTGAACACACCTCTACAATACCATAAAAGTGTTTTGATTACTGCTCAAGCAGTGAATTTCAAGTTTGCTGCAGGCTCTCAAGTTCTGCAGTGGAAAATAAAGAAAGCTACATTCGCCACATTCGCCTACTATGCGGATTGATTCAAAATCGATCCCGAAGCGCGAGGCACCTAGCGGCCCTGCACCCGCGAGCCTTTCAGCCTTGAAGCCACCGCCATCCATGGCAGCTCTCAATGCGGATCCCAGTGCTCATAACAGACGCTTGGTGCAAAAATGGTTGGGCTTAAAAGGGTGGAAAGCAACTTTGCTTGGTGCTTCGGACATTTATTTTTTGTGGGTGGGGGATTGACTTTGAAGATGATGTTGGTCGGCTTTTCCCATATGCTTGGAGGATTGTCATTGAAATTGAACCTATGACTTATGCTGCTCTGCGGAGTTTCAGGCCAAAGGAGTTTGCGGTAAACCCTGAATCTGAAGAATCCCAAGCCGTGAAACCCCGTTGAAGTTTCGCAAGTCGGCTTGCAAGGTGGCAGCACTGTGCAAGACCAGGAGATCAAGGTGATTGATTCCAGAGGACAGATGTTCCATGGTTTTACTAACGCCTGCTGCTTTATGATGCCGTTCGGGGTCGTTGGGGGCGACACAGGTCTGCTTTGAGACATTTGGGCTTTGAGAGATCATGGGGGGGGACCTTCAGAACATTTGGGTAAAACAGAGACTCACCCAACAAACAGCCGGATTTTTGGTGCGTGTGAAGACTGGAAGTAAAAGGTTTGTAGTTGATCAGAATCTCAGCATTGCGGTTTTCTTTGCCGCAACATCTCCATGGACTTGTGTGTTGGATGACATTTTTTCCACAACTTCTCATACTACAAATCTGGAGACGCGATATGGCAGGAAGCACCAAGATCATGACTACCTGCAGCATTCCATATCTCTTTCTTTCAAATGAAATCCTGCACCACTACAACTAGTAGCACTAACCCACCTGAGAATTGGGACAAGCTGCAAGGGTTCAGTTTTAAGGAGTGTACCAGTGTACCAGATGTTTTTGCATCAAGACGAGGATGTGGTCATTTTTTGTTTACCAAGGCTGCAGCAATATCCACGCTATTCGACTTTTCAAGAGGTGTGGCTGACAAGCTTGCTGCAAGAAAAACTATGACGCAGATGGTAGACTTCTGTTTCTCAATTTGGGTTCCAAAAAATCTCTAAAACTATTCAAAATCAGACACTTTCACTGCTACTTGACTTCGCAAGAAGTCGATTTTTGTTGCCAAATTGTAGTGCGGTACGGTTCAGTGACTTTCGGTTGATTGGGAAAGCATTTAAATTTCAGATTCCAGTTTGCTCAGCAAACATGAGGCACCCTTTTGCTCCTCGATCCAAGCTGACCTGCAGAAGGCAGGCTTCCCAGCACCCTCTCAGATTCAACAGCCCCTTGGTTGAAATAGCGAAGTAGCCAAACCAACCTGGTGCTCCTTAGTTGGTACTTGAACTTTATCGTTCACTTCATGACTCAAACTGCATGTGTTTCATTGTATAGTGTTTCTCATACCCATGAAAAGGAATTCAAGAGTTTTGATAGACCTGTCAGCCGCAAACCCTACAAGACTGATAGTTGCATGACCATCCCTCTATTTTTCCGGATCTGCCTAATCCGTTTCCCACTTTTGGTTGACTTCTTAAGCTGCGTGCCGAGGTATTCCTGGCCCTTGGCGATGCAAGGCTATGATGTGATTGGGGTGGCAGCCACGGGCAGCGGAAAGATGCTCTGGCTTGCAAGTAGTGACGCCTGCAAGAGAGTTTGATGGACAAATTCCATGGTTTTTGTGGGATGAACCATGCGAGATGTATTGTAGCACACATTGCACCTTCATGGACTTTGCAGTCCCAATAAACTTATAGGTGGTGCGTGGTGGGGGTGAAGGATGTGGGTGATCGATCGTTTGTTCCTTGGGATTCAAAACGTCACTCTGAGCGGAACAAAAAAAATCTAGAAGTGGGCCTTGACATAGATGTGATGCTCACCAGTGGAGGCCTGACTTTGATGCATTGTACAGAGTCTCCGTCCCTCCCAAGCTGCACTCCGTGCTGCAGCGGAATATTTAAAGAATAATGACTTGAAACCCTGGGTGGCTAGGAAAATCCTCCACAAATTCAGCTTCACGCTTGATGAAATGTCAGCATAAATCTATCCAGACTCTTCGGGGCACCAAGGACGCTTGCCTTCCTGCTGCCTGCGTTCCACTATCTGATTGAGAGGCAGGTCAGAGCAGGAGCTCCAACATCTTCGAAGTGCCGAAGTCTTCGGGCCTTGTGTTGATGGAAAAAGATCTACAACTGGCAATGATGGGCCCTTTAAATCTACAACTTGGTGGCATTGCAACCAGAAGTACGATTAAACGGGAGTGACCTGAGGTGGTAACTTGAGTAGAGGATCCCGTCATTGGAGACCACCTTGTTTTGTAAGAGAACTGGGACTCCGCCAGATTTCAGGTGTTCCATTCATGTTTGTGTTGAAGTCCTTTGCTGAATGTTGTCTTTTCTTTATTTCTTTCCAAATGAAACCTGAAATTTGGATTCTTTGTGCTTTATATACGTCAGACTGTTAGACCCTGAAATTCTCACGGCAAATCATCCACAGAATCCAGAGGAGATCCTCACTTTTTGGTTATGGCGCCCACCCGTGAGCTGGCGGTGCAAATCGAAGAGGAAGCCGTGAAATTTGGGAGGCGCGTACTTGGGGTGCTTGATGTGGATGGTTGATGATGGTTGCATCCTCAAAAGTTTAACGTTAGACCGTTAGACACCAGAGTCACTAGAAAGGATGGTTTGGAGGCGGACCTATGGATTCTTCTATGAAAGGTAAGAAAATTTCAGGGCTGCCGTTCCATGTCAGGGGTGCAGGCTGAACGGAGTCTTCTTTTCAAAGCTGAGCCTGGGCTCCAACCATTTAGATAAAGTGATGGGAATAGGAGAAAAAATGTTCAAAATGGAAAGTCACTAAAAGGTCTTGTTTGCTCGTTTTGTCACGACATCACAACAAAGAGTGTATCTCATCTCTTCCAAAATCAGCCGGTCGTGGCAGGGCCAGCGGCATCAAAACCTGCTGCTGCTATGGCGGAGCCTCGAAAGGTCCGCAAGCCATCGCTCTACGAGACGGTGTCCATGGTGTCATTGGATACTTGGCCCATCCTAGGAATGCCAACTTGTTCGTAACAGCTGGTGCTCCAGACAAACTACAGTAATAGAAAACATTTGCGAAACTGATCGACTGAAAGGCGCATGGGCACAATTTCTGGAAGTTTCTTGCTTCAAGCAGGTTCCTTTACTCTCAGGCTTGTGTCATGCCCAACCCTGATGTCGCCTTGATTACAGCTTAAAGTCGTGACTCCCTAGGAACCCCGGGACGAATCAACGATTTCCTGGAGGGCATGCAGTTCCTTGGTAGTTTCGGGACGAATTTTTGGAGCAATTCAGGGATGCTGGATGGAAAAAATGGCCTCACATCCACTGTGCCACCGTCGTGAGGGTACGTCTGCAAGATGTGAACAAATTAGTGCTGGATGAGGTCCTCGGTTCCTGTTGGGACGGAAGTGGCATTTGGCAGTTGGCAGAGTTCCAATGAAGATTGAAAGTACATGCAAGTACTGTTTAGTTAGTCGGGAATTGTAGTTAAAACGCTTCCTGTATGCTTGGAAAAAGGGAGACAAGAAGGTCTGCACCCCGGTGACATTTGAATGGCAACTTCTTTCTGTGGCCCTTTCTGGTGCATTGACATGGAACCATTTGAGGCAGCCATTGTGCAACATTAAGAGCCGCTGAGATGCTAGCCTCATCAAGAGTCAGTTTCGTGTAGTCCTCGTGACGTTTCTGTCAACAAGCAAATGTATGTTGCCAAAAGAAAATTAAATCAAGCACATCCACAATTGGCCATCGTGGCAGAAGTGCCATTGAATATTAACTAGCTGTGACCCTATCCCAGCATCTCTGCACAGTCATAGCCTTTTGCCCCAGTCATCTCTCCCCTGCACTGCAGGCGGACCGAATGTTGGATATGGGCTTTGAGCCACAAATTCGAAAAATCCTGATGAAGATACTTGGTTGAATCACTTGGCTTCATGGTGATAGACTTTGGAGGGATGTGAAACGCTTACACTCCCAAAGGCTATTGTATAGACTCGTGATGGTTCATCGTGATTGAAGGATTAATATCACACATCAGGAACTGCTTGGAAAGATAGATATCCGGCCGTGCACTTGGCACCTTTCACTGGCCTGAGGATCACCAATCCACAGCGGCACACGATGTTCTTCACGGCCACGTGGCCCATGAGTATCCGCCGCCTCGCTTCTGAATTTCTCCGGAATCCGGCACCTTGGCGGTGTTGCGACCAAGTCTTCCAGTGGACTCAGTGGACATGTTTATGGAATAAAAGCGAATGCGATGAATGCACCTTTTCTCATAGTTTTGGGACCATGTGGGTGCAATATGGTGAGCCCCCCAAACTCCTCAATCTCCTGAGTGCCGCTTTCCGCCAACGTCACGACCGACTGAGATCCAAATTCAGATCGGAAACCGCGATGAGCTCAAGGGGAACCAGGAGCGAGAGCGGAAAAGCGACATACCATTTATCCTAAAATCGTGGTACATCCACATCAATGGTGAAACCTTTCCTGTTTCCACTACAGATGAGTGATTCTGTGTTGCTGCCTAAAATGGAGAGGGGGCTTTCCTATCCTTTGCATAGCAAGCAGCAGTGCCAGGATATCGTACAGATCGTCTCTCCTTGCAACATGACGAACAAGAACCAGATCTTGCTGCAGGTTTTGTCGCAATCAGGCTTTCGGCTTGCTTGGTGCTGATTTCTGTGGATGACATCCGAAAGTAAGTGTTGTCAATATTCTGTGAGTCGCTGTGATTTACCATTCATATACACTGCCATAGAGAGTTATTTGCATACTCTTATAATATAGGTAGAGGAGTGGGCTGGGCAGTTCAACTTAATTAATTACCCCTCCCAACCCCCCGGCACACATTCTACACATGAGGTTAGAATGAAAGTGCTCCCACTGCACTTGCAGTTCGAAGATTGGGGACCTCTCTGATTCCGGTTTCATGCCCTTCCTGTCTATTGAGGTAGATTTTCTTTGTGTTCGTCAGATCTTTGTTGTACATATATAGTGATTCGGACATTGCTAACATTGTATCTAGCACTTGCACCTGTTTGGCTTCTCTGCTGGCATCATTTCTCCACGATTTTGTGGTGCCAGGTGTTGGGGACCGCAACAACAGCGCGGCAAAGGCAATCATCTTCTGCTCAACGAAGCGGATGTCGCTCAGTGATATACGATAGGGACCTTCTAAAAGCAGAGACTTACAGCAAATCCTTGTTTCAGGAGTTTCCGGGTTGGTGAACTTTGGCAAATAGAGCCATTGCTATTTTTACAGAAAGATTGTTGGAGGGGACATGGGGATCAGCTGGAGCAGCAGCTGGAGAGGTTTGAAGTTTGACTTTTTTGGAGGAGTTGAGGCTTGTGATGCATTGGACGGAGAAGATTATCAGACACTAATATGGAAATAGATTCAGCACCACCAGGTGGTGAGTGACTGGTCCAAGATTGCAGGAGCAGTCTTCCTCAAAGAAACAACCTCTTAGATCTATCAACTAGACATCCTCGGAGGAGATGCTACAAATAATGAATCACTGTCCGTTGTGAGCCTGGCTTTGTGGCCTTTTCTGGGATGCTGTGGTAGGCTGGGTCCAAGAGACTTCGTACCTAGTACTGTAGTATATCTAGAAGTTATTTGTTTGTTGAGCTTTAAGGGCTTCCTGCTGTCATTTCATTGATCACAGCCCCAATGATTCAACGTCGCGCTGCTATTGTACTATTGAACAATCATTAGCATTTCTTGATGGAGTCACAGAGCTGGAAATGTCCACCGTTGAGGTGCGACCAACTTCAGAGGGATCTGCAGCGCGCCGGTGTGCCCTGCGCGGCCATCCATGGTGACAAGGGCCAACGCGAGCGAGAGCATGTGCCTGGAAAGCCTTGGGGGGAAAGGGCTATGAAGAGACTCTGTTGGTGTTGGTATTGTTCCACAATTTTAAGTCTTGAAAGTATTTCAATTTTCGTTTTCCAGTGTAGGGAGACTCTTTCTGATCTGCCAGTATCCTTTTTTTCGTGAACATGTGGTTTGAAACCTCACGCGTCCTGTATAGGCACCCATTTCTTTGGTTATGATCCTCAATTTTCCTCTCATCGTTTCGTCAACAAAAAATAACTAAGCCGCGACCCTAGGCGCTCGGCGAGTTGAAATCGGGCGCCATGAAGTTGATCGTTGCCACAGATGTGGCTGCACGAGGAATTGACATCAAAGGTGCAAGGGGAACACCCGAAAAAGCGAAAGTGATCATTTACATTCCATACAAGGTTTTTGCTCTTCCGGGTGTGTGTCCGGCAAGAAAGAGTCGCGGGGGGTATGGGTGAGAGTTGCACAGAAAGCTGATGTGCAAGCCTACTGAGTCTCTTGAGACGTGAGCGCTTCAACATTTTTGTAATAGCTCTGCGATCATTTGTGCCTAGCCGTTTCATAGTTGCATGTTTCTGTCTACTTCGCCCCCTCAAAATGTGCTGCAAAGACAGAGAGTCTGAGCTGAACCAATGGGCGCAACGAATGCACGTGCAGGTGTGACATTGGTGGTGAACTATGACGCACCTGGCAACACTGAGGACACCATCTAGTTCTGCAAAACATTCGAAACATATCCATATGCCTAGCATTGCAAAGAGCAACCAGCGTCCTACCCACACCGTCAGGATTATGTGCATCGAATTGGCCGAACAGGCCGTGCTGGCCAGAAAGGCTGCTTGGCAGCACCTCCACACAGTGGAAGGGTTTCGGGTTTGTTTTTGTGAGTGGTTGAGAGCTGCACCACAGTTGACTCTTGTCAGGAAGATGAGATACATGAGATATATTAGTATAGTTATATCTATTGCCACAGATTACCACTAAGGACTTTGGTGATTAGGGACCAGGGGTTGCTGTGTAGGTATGAAAATCAGTCTTTTTGTTGCCATCTGCCCTGTTTGTTGCCAATAAGGTTATGCGGTCTCCTTGATCTCGGACAAGGATGCCCATGCCCTGCGTGGCATCATTGAAGTCATGAGACGGACCAACCAGGACAGCCACACGTCACATTTGCCCAGTGTATTGTGACAGTTTCGAACCTCTGGAAATCCTCTAGCGTCCGGATTGCATTTTTGTTGAATCAAGAGCGTGAGAACTTCAGGAAGTCACTCCGGAGGTCGAGGCATCTGGGCTGCATTCGGGCTGTCAAAACTCAAAATGTTTGATTTGGTACGAATTGATATAACTATATACTGTATACATGCAGATATGATCTATTGCCCTTGTTTTCAAAGGAATATAAATACATGATATGAATATATAATATGTATACATGATATGATATGTATATATATATATACATAGTTATTATATGATTATTATGATTTGACATGGTATGATATGATATGATACGATATTATATGATACCTGATATGTTATACACATTTGATAGCTCATGACATGAGGTGTGAACTCCTCTTCTCCAGGTGGTACAGTATATATAGTTCTGGATCACTTGTATATGTCGAGTCTTATTCCCAGCTTAAATCACGCTAAAGATCAAGTACACCCTGGCAAGTCACAGGCGTTTGACGAGCTAGAGTGGCAACCAAGTACTGTAAGTGGTTCCATCGTACTTACTGTAATCGGTAATGCTTCTTTTGGAATAGTGGGATGTTCCAAGTTAGGATCCATGGCTAGTAGGTGGTCTTTACATACCACCGTTTCATGAGAGTCGAATGTAGGAACAGACAATTAAAGAAGTAGCAAGCCCGGTGGACTATCCCAGTGCCTGTTCAAGATTCATCAATGAATAAAGATCTGCGATTTGACTCATCAACTTCTAATTAGCGACTACAGTGACTACAGCAAGGGAGAAAGTCAGAGAGGTGCAGACGTCCTTTTGCCTTGCTGTGAACTTTTCTCAGTGTATCAGTTGGAGGTGGAAGTAAAGTAGGAAAATTCATTCACCATTTTCCAGGCTGCTATGCTTAAGGTCTTTACAACTTGTTTTCCCCTAACGTTGCGACATGGCGACATGGCCATGTTGAGGCGATGGCGCGCTCTGCTGGACCCCCACCTCCCAGCGGCCGTGCGCTGCGTGGGATGAAGGGCCGGTGAGTCGTGTCGTGTGGGTCGTGTCGGGCACCCATGCAGCAGTTTTTTTTGGGGTCGGTGGTCTGTTGGCCTCGAGTTTTTGAGTCGTTGGGGTGGAGGGAAATCCTTTTTGGAGAGCCAAAAAGAATCAAACATGAGGAAGTTGAGTGAGTTTGTCAAGGAAACGTGTTTGGAATTTACTTACGCTTTGATTTGGAGCCGTGGGCCGTTAAAAGAAGCGGACGGGAGGTCATTTCGGCAATGGCTGGATATGGCTGGCACATTTCTAGAATTAGTGGTACCAGACCCAGTTCCATTACCTTCATATTTCCATTGTGATGTTTTGGAATTGCGATGATTCATTGTGGAAGCTTCTATATATACAGTATTTGGTAGGAAGTGCATTTCTTTTGGGAATTTCGGGCATTACATCTCCTTCCTGCAAATGTTTCCACAGTTTGCTGGAAAAAGAGGGACCGAAAGGCTATGATGTGAATCAAATGTCAGATCTGCAGATCTGGAAGACGGGTGTGGATGAGAAGGTAACATTGACCAGTTGTTTTCGGAGATGTGACAAACCAAGCTTGTGTGGTTCTTCAATCTTAACACATTTCCCACAAATCACTTGAAGTCTTTGCTGTAGGAAAAAAGCTTTTTGTTCTTGGGAATGTACGCATAGCCTGGTCATTCAACAATGAGTGTGATGGAGAATCAAGATTGCTAAGCTGAGTCTTGTTCTAAGGAAGCGCCAATAGTCATGTCATACCACACCAATTCCATACGGTATAATTATGCCAAATGTCCAAGTGTCCAAACAGTGAAAACACAGACTCAGTTCAACAGGTTTCAGCCAAGCTTGGCTGGAGTCTGTCAGTCGCTGCCCAAGACGTTCGTTAAATTGCAGCTGACGTTTGTCACCAGCGACTATGTCAACGGCGCGGTGCCAAGCTTCTCCATGCCCTCCCTGTGGCCCGCTTCCGGCGGTCGGGGATATTGGGCTGTTTTCTGTTTGGCAGGTCCCCCAAAGCACCTCGACGGTGCTTCCTGCCTTGTGATTCAAAGTGCATGTGGTGCACAACATTCAGCCGCCTTGAACCTTCAAAAGGCGTCCTTCTGCATCCAGGATGCAGGGACGCAGGGATGCAGGGCAGCAGCCCAATAGTGGGTGGTTGGGCTCAAAATTATTGGCCTTCAAAAGGGCTGGAAATTCACAGTTAACTCCATGACGGTTGCGAGAACTTGGTTTAGTGATTTTTCGTATTTACTACAGTTTCCGTTATCCACTTCTCAGAAAGTGGGGATCAGGACTAAAAGATCTTTTTCAGTGGTCTTTTGGGGGTTTTTAATTTTGAGCCAATGCCCAGCTGCACTTGGCACCCTGTGTGCCCAGGTTCCGAGTGCAACAAGATGGGGAGCCTCCATTAGCCGAGCTCGTGGGTTGGGGAAGCTGTTTGCTTCCGGCAACCTGGAACGGCGCGAGGCATCCCATCTATGAAAATCATTAAATTAATAAAATGATATAAAATGAGTTGCATCAAGAATGGCACCTCCAGCATTAGCTAGATCAAAGGGGCTTTTTTCACTTCTATCTATTGTATTTTCTGAAAAGACAAGCTGATAAGCTTGCCAAGCACATCTGAGATCATTCAGTTGGATTGTCTCTTGCGCCTCTAAAGAGAAATGCAGATTCCCCTGTATAATCTATGACATGGGAATTGAAATCACCTTTTCTGTACTAAACGTCAATGTGCCCTGGCTCCAGTGCATGACCGTTGTCCAGAATGAGAGGACACATAAGAGCTACAAGAGGCTTCGAGGGTTTCCCATTCAATCCATAGCGATGCCGCTTACTAACAACAGGTGTCCTCTAATTTTGTGCAAGCTTTTTTGTTATGCAGGGCCGGGGATTTAGACGTTGCCGAGTAAAGCGGCTTAAGCTTGAATTCAATAGTGCCTTTCTGTATGTTTGTTGATTATTCAAAACCATACCCCAGCGCTGTCGGCAATTGCGAATCTCCGTCCTTGGTTGCATGGGAACTGAGGCTGCCTCTGACGATCCAGGACTGGCGAAACAAACGTTGATGATTCTGTCAGTTTCCAGGGTCATGGGTAGCTTGGTGAATCAGATGTTCCTAGGATGACTATGAAGAAGCTCATTATAAGCGCTCCTTTGTGACCCTTGATGCTGGTTAGTATGAAGAGAAGTTGAAGATAGTTGAAGTATGGTATGGCTATGGACACCGAAGAACAGCTAAAGCCTGTCAGGCCAACAGAACGGACCCGTCAAGCAACCCCATTTGTAAGTGTTTTTGAGTAAGTTTTGGCGAATCCATCCATAGAATCGTGGCGCATTGCCTGCAGAATCTGCTAATGCTTCGCCGGGGGGCGCCGCCTTTTTAGCCTTTTGGACAAGGTGCCCAACTTTCAGGTGGCATTGGTGCTAGTGAATTTGATTTCAACCAGGCCTTGTGACGAAAACCAGTGAATAACCAGACTGAGTAATTTTTTTTTCCAAGGGAAAACTTTGATGTTTTTTCTATCGAACCCTGAGAGGTACTTACCATGGTCTGAGCCTGAGCGCAAATTGAATGAGGCATTGCGCATCTGTTGGCCCAATGTAAGAAGGTGACTCAAAGTAACCCAAATCTTAATGGTTGAAGTCTTTGTTCTATTGCAGAGTCCACCAACTTGTCAATGAACTCTCAAGACAAGTAATTGGATACACTCATGTTCAAGTATACAGCGCTCTTGACATTTGTGAATCTGCATCTTGAAGTGACCTTTTCCTTGATGTTGGTAAATTCCGATTGAGTGCTGGGCCCTGGGCGGACAGTTGACGCGCCTGCAAATGCCTCAAGTTGCACGAAACGTGCATGTGCTGCTACCGGAACTGTGTCCCTGTCATTTCATGATGGGATGCTGTCCGAAATCCAGTCGAGTCGTTTCGCAGAGCGGGAGGTGCAGCCCGGGCAGTGTGGCTGGAGGCATAAGAATGCCTCCGAAGTCTTGACAGATCCCAAGAGCACTCCCCTACTAGGTAAGACGTACATCTCAATTTTTTTTTCAAATGAAGCTGCGCTAGGTACCTGCAGCACAGAACTATGTTTATACTAAAGCCAGGCCGTATTTTCCTACAGCCCTCTCTTTCAGATGCCCTCCGTGACTGTCCAGCCGCTTCTTTGTAAGTCGAAAGGGAAACAGTCCTTTGAGGACTGCACTTAGCACTGGTTCACCAGTGCCTCCAGTGATCTGAGCCGTTCACTAAAAAGACCTTGCGGATAGCTCTTGTGGCTTGCGATGAAGGTGAACAGGTGAACGAAATTGGGCTTGAAGTGTAAAACTTTCTTTTGCTTTCCTGTTGATCAGGAAGGTATTTTTTGGGTTCTTTGCTGTATTTTTGATCCGCAAACTAAAACATACGCACACATCAACACTTGGATCATGTAAGCGGCAACTTGTACTGCAATGTCTCTGAACAAAACGACTCGCGACTTTGCAGAGGTGGCACTCCAGCTGCATCGTCCCATGGCGACCTCCGCCACGGCGAGGCTTTTGGGCGAAGTGGATGACTGCTAGGAATCAGCTTTCCTACAGCTATAGGCTATAGGCCTTATGGGTAGCAAAACAAACTTGAGCTTTATTAAATTTACTGTAGCTTGGAGAGCCTGACATTGTTACATGCACATGAGGTGAAAGGATGACCATATTGCCAAACATCCATAAAGAGGATGCCTCGAGTCGCCTATTCGAACATCAAAAATGTTCCTTTCAGGGATTCACCGTGAAAGCGCATGGAACTCTTGTGTTTCATGGGGCAAACGTTCATGTTTGCATCTACGTGCAAAACAAGCTACCTACAATCTTTTGCATCTATTCCCACTTCAACAGCCCTCAGACCTATGAATATTTAAGCACCTTGAATGTTTTGTACTGTTCAAAGTCTCACTAGCCGAGAAGACACTTATGATGACAAGACCAGTTGCAGTGTTGTGGCATGAGCAAATTTTGCAAGACTTGTTGTTGCGTGTTGTTGTGTTGCAGAGTGAACGTTGGTGATGATGCCAGATGGCTTGGTCTTGGTGATGAGAAGTTGGCTCTGTGTCGGAGGTGCTGTGTTGTTCAGGGTCTAACCCACCCAGAAGCCACAGCTGCCACGGGACAGAAGAGGATGAGCCATTGTCTGACAAGACCAGTTGAAGTGTGGTGGCATGAGCAAATTTTGCAAGACTTGTTGTTGCGTGTTGTTGTGTTGCAGAGTGAACGTTGGTGATGGTGGCAGATGTCTTGGTCTTGGTGATGAGAAGTTGGCTCTGTGTCGGAGGTGCTGTGTTGTTCAGGGT
This sequence comes from Breviolum minutum Mf 1.05b.01, assembly GCA_000507305.1. Classification (NCBI taxonomy): domain Eukaryota; class Dinophyceae; order Suessiales; family Symbiodiniaceae; genus Breviolum; species Breviolum minutum. Next base: position 42,223 of record DF241003.1, read on the forward strand.
CTAACCCACCCAGAAGCCACAGCTGCCACGGGACAGAAGAGGATGAGCCATTGTCTGACAAGACCAGTTGAAGTGTGGTGGCATGAGCAAATTTTGCAAGACTTGTTGTTGCGTGTTGTTGTGTTGCAGAGTGAACGTTGGTGATGGTGGCAGATGTCTTGGTCTTGGTGATGAGAAGTTGGCTCTGTGTCGGAGGTGCTGTGTTGTTCAGGGTCTAACCCACCCAGAAGCCACAGCTGCCACGGGACAGAAGAGGATGAGCCATTGTCTGACAAGACCAGTTGAAGTGTGGTGGCATGAGCAAATTTTGCAAGACTTGTTGTTGCGTGTTGTTGTGTTGCAGAGTGAACGTTGGTGATGGTGGCAGATGTCTTGGTCTTGGTGATGAGAAGTTGGCTCTGTGTCGGAGGTGCTGTGTTGTTCAGGGTCTAACCCACCCAGAAGCCACAGCTGCCACGGGACAGAAGAGGATGAGCCATTGTCTGACAAGACCAGTTGAAGTGTGGTGGCATGAGCAAATTTTGCAAGACTTGTTGTTGCGTGTTGTTGTGTTGCAGAGTGAACGTTGGTGATGGTGGCAGATGTCTTGGTCTTGGTGATGAGAAGTTGGCTCTGTGTCGGAGGTGCTGTGTTGTTCAGGGTCTAACCCACCCAGAAGCCACAGCTGCCACGGGACAGAAGAGGATGAGCCATTGTCTGACAAGACCAGTTGAAGTGTGGTGGCATGAGCAAATTTTGCAAGACTTGTTGTTGCGTGTTGTTGTGTTGCAGAGTGAACGTTGGTGATGGTGGCAGATGTCTTGGTCTTGGTGATGAGAAGTTGGCTCTGTGTCGGAGGTGCTGTGTTGTTCAGGGTCTAACCCACCCAGAAGCCACAGCTGCCACGGGACAGAAGAGGATGAGCCATTGTCTGACAAGACCAGTTGAAGTGTGGTGGCATGAGCAAATTTTGCAAGACTTGTTGTTGCGTGTTGTTGTGTTGCAGAGTGAACGTTGGTGATGGTGGCAGATGTCTTGGTCTTGGTGATGAGAAGTTGGCTCTGTGTCGGAGGTGCTGTGTTGTTCAGGGTCTAACCCACCCAGAAGCCACAGCTGCCACGGGACAGAAGAGGATGAGCCATTGTCTGACAAGACCAGTTGAAGTGTGGTGGCATGAGCAAATTTTGCAAGACTTGTTGTTGCGTGTTGTTGTGTTGCAGAGTGAACGTTGGTGATGGTGGCAGATGTCTTGGTCTTGGTGATGAGAAGTTGGCTCTGTGTCGGAGGTGCTGTGTTGTTCAGGGTCTAACCCACCCAGAAGCCACAGCTGCCACGGGACAGAAGAGGATGAGCCATTGTCTGACAAGACCAGTTGAAGTGTGGTGGCATGAGCAAATTTTGCAAGACTTGTTGTTGCGTGTTGTTGTGTTGCAGAGTGAACGTTGGTGATGGTGGCAGATGTCTTGGTCTTGGTGATGAGAAGTTGGCTCTGTGTCGGAGGTGCTGTGTTGTTCAGGGTCTAACCCACCCAGAAGCCACAGCTGCCACGGGACAGAAGAGGATGAGCCATTGTCTGACAAGACCAGTTGAAGTGTGGTGGCATGAGCAAATTTTGCAAGACTTGTTGTTGCGTGTTGTTGTGTTGCAGAGTGAACGTTGGTGATGGTGGCAGATGTCTTGGTCTTGGTGATGAGAAGTTGGCTCTGTGTCGGAGGTGCTGTGTTGTTCAGGGTCTAACCCACCCAGAAGCCACAGCTGCCACGGGACAGAAGAGGATGAGCCATTGTCTGACAAGACCAGTTGAAGTGTGGTGGCATGAGCAAATTTTGCAAGACTTGTTGTTCCATGATGTGCGGTCTGGTTCGCGAGGCACTTCACTACTGCCCTTGTTGTTGGGTGTGGAACAGAACTTGCGAAAAGACAGAACTTGCGAAGATAGAATCAGGTAGAAGAGCTGCCCTTTTTTCAATAGTTCGGAAAGAGACACAAGCATAGAACAGGTGGTATGTCTGGAAAGATTGGGAACGGTAGGATTTGGTCTGATATCTCCATCCAGGTATGGCTCCCCCTCCACGAGCATGACTTGAGCCATAGCCATCTAAACCAGTCAACCACAGCAGAAACAGGTCAGATGGTGGTCGCCCAAAGGCAAGGTAACGGGGTGGATACACCATTGAAGATCAAATCATCAAATCCCTTGATTCATACAATCCGAAGAATCATGAGTCATCATGTGTCAGCTGAGTCTTGATAGGTCAAATGAGGTTGTAGGCGATTTGTGTATATTTGTGTTTGCAATCGAGCATTTTTGTTGCACTTTCTATTTCCGTCTCTTGTCAAAATTTTCCCATCGGCAAGCCAAAGGAGTTTCCGATTATTGGAAGCTCACAGAAAAGGTTCCCCTTGCATTTAGAATTTGGAATGTCCAGTTTCATTGGTACGATTTTGGGCTGAAAAATACTATACTGTATAGAATACATATAGAGATTTCTGAAGCATCCAAACAAGCATGCACCTCGCCAAAGTATCCTCACTTTGTCCAAAGCTCCCATTTGTCAATTGGATTCGCTGGTCTGCTGTGGACGATCCAACAAACCGACTACCTGAAGATCTATGAAGTCACAACTTTTCCAAATCTCATCGACACTTACTTCCAACTGAAGATGCAGAGATTTTCATGACTCCCTACCACCAGTTGGAGCTGAGTTTCTAAGCTGTTGGCTTGTTGGGTTGTCTGGTCTCCAGAATGTGTGGGAGCTGGTGGAGTCCAACTTAGAAGTCTTCAACGTCAAGAAGTTGTTGCAAATCTTGGTGCTTGGCCTCAGAGCGTCTGGCGTCTGGACAACTTCTTGGGGGCTTGGGCAGGTCATGTAATGAAATGGGATGGTTTCGAATGCGTCCCTTCCAAAAAAAGGTTGATCACCAGATTATCTGTTGAAAAGTGACATATACTGAGGAAACCTAAAGCTTCCAAAGTTGGAAACAAAAACATGTTTTCCATACTCGTTTCTCTTCTGACAAAATGTCACCTTCTATTTGGATGGCCTGGCTACCAAGGTGCCTCTCTCTTCGATGCTTGTGCCTTAGAGATCTGAGTCCCGACACCATTGACATCACTCCAAAAAAGGTGAGTTGGGAATGTCTGAGAGTGGGTTAATTCACCTAGAAGGATATTCCCGAAACATTGAAAGTATTCCTTCATATTGCACATTACCAATGAAGCGGGAGGAAACCTCCTTGATTTCAAGCTGGAAACTGCCCATGAGAGAAGTTGTGGCTGCACGCAACTCGCGTCAAACGCAGTCCCTGTAGGGACAAAGTCGGCAAAGCAGATCAACGCATCGGCCGAGGGGCCTCAGTGTGACATCAGGCTGATGTGCTGTGGTAGAGGTTCTTTTATATAAGGGGGTTGTAGGAAGTCAGCAAGACATCATTTGATAGATTAGGGATGATTGTAACAGCCGAAAATGGTACAGGAATTGATACTCACTATATACAAGCTGTGCAATGGGCTTTGACCGCTAGCTGCAATATTCCACGGTTTCTGTTGGCACCAGCGCCACAGCTGCGAGCTCAGTTCGTCTTCTCCAACGTGCCATGAAGTATGTGGAGGGAGGCGGTTGGCAGCTCAATTAACCGGTGGCCTGTGTCATTGAGCATGTGAGCAGTGTCGATATAGTTTCTTGATGTTTCTTGAATGAGCCGGATTAATCTAGGTTGATTCACAATCTAGGATCTATTGTAATTATAACTTCCGATTCAACGCTGGTTCTGCATCACCAGATTTAGCTTCCGATGCTCTAACGAGATGACCATTCCTCCTGAGTAAGCAAGCGTTCTGAGGTGCAATTGTATCAGTGGTGGGAGCCAAAGAAGCTGCTGCCATTGTCCAGGCACCACACGAGCAGGGGGATTTCACTGGGCCAACAAGAAATCACAACAGTTTGAAAGCACACAACATAGCGACAACTACGGCAAGAAGAAAAACAAGGAAGAAGGAGAAGAATAAGGGAAGGAAGAGGTAAAGAGGAAGAAGTGCAGGGGACACCGGCATAAATTCCCGCTGTAAGCACTCCGAAACGCTCGTGGCGGAAAATGTCCTGGTCTGTTTGCAGGCAGGCCAAATCATCAAACCCAGAACGACAAGAACACCCCTGAAATCTGAAGGACTCTCCTCTTGCTGGGGTCCATGTTTAGGTTTCATTGCTAGATTTCGATTGTGATACTGTGGATGGATCTCCGCGACCTCATGGCCAACCTACTGTAGTCACCAAAGGTGATTCATGAGAGGCATTCTCTCAACTGATTCTTTAGGTATCCCGATGATTGATGTGCGTTGCAGTTTTACGGAAATTGGATATGATAAGACATTGATGGGAGAGATCAAGAAGTGAGCAAAAGTCCTGTGATTTGTGCTATGTTGGGGAAAAGGGTGCAGCACCTTGCCCATCCGCTGAATGAATTCAAGGTCACACAGCGCCTGGGCACCAAAGAGGCCATGAGGGAATGGTAGGAGTCCAGCCTTCCAGCCTGGTGTTTCAAGGGTGATGTTTGAGGAAGGTAGCTTGAAAGGCCCCCGTCCCCTCAGGAAAGGCTTCGATTTTGGGTTAATTTTCATGACCAAACAAAAATATGAATATGTCAAAAAGAAACGCATGCAACCCATTGGTCCTTGCCAAGCACAGTGTTTTGGCTCCTCATTTCAAAAGTCACCTGCAGTCTGTGGTGTCAACATTTGTTGCAACGCGCCGCAAGGCCAAGAGATTTAATCTCTCCTGGCTGGGTGCTATGACCGCGCAGGCACTTTGACAAAAGGAGACATAAAGATGGTGGTGGATGGGATCTGCTTTTTGATGAGCTCTCAGTGGTTCAACACGTGCATGAACCAGCTAACTTAGAAGCCGTTGTTTTTCCAGCAGTTTCCCACTACTGACATCATGGAACAATATGAGAGTTTTTTGTTGCTTGTATTGAAGCATGGAAAATTCCCAAATCATCCATTCTTGCTACTGAACATGAACAAAACGCACATCAAGTGTGGGGTATATCAATTTCTACCGCCGGAAATCTGGCCAAGGTCAATGACCTCCCAGTGGATTTGGTCGCTCAGTTGACCCAGGAGTGGGAGACAGATTGCGTGTGGAAAAATCCGTTGGATTTTGTTGGATAATTGCCAGGCCAACTAGTAAGGTGTAAAAGTCACTGAGTGATAGGATGTTGTACTGGAGCACAAGGTTGTTTGAGCATTGTGACACGAGGAGCTCCTGGTTTCCAAGGTGTCTGACAGAGAACTATGGCATGTAACTTGGCTGGTTTTTGGCACTTGGCGCTCCTTGCGATCAACATAAAATGCAGTTTTCCAAGACCCCTTTACATCGGCTGGTAAAAACGAGTGTATAGGCAGCTTTGCTTTGGGATTCTGCCCCGGGGTGTTTGAGAACATAATTACTTGTACCTGGTGTCATTATATCATACTGTATAATATAGAGTGATTTGAATGTGTGTATGTGTATGTAAAGGTACGAGTATAGTAGTATGTTATATAATTGCCCTAGGGTTGAGAGGTTCTCTCTGAAGTATCAAGCCTTCTTGAGCTTGCTTACATGGTCAATGCTACGGAAGGGATGGGGCGGGCCCGGGGCGTTTTAGCGTTCCTTGAAATTGTTCACCTAGTTTATGCGAGATCACATTGAAAAGAAAACATCGCTGACTGTCCCCCCTTTGGATTTTCAAAATACAAAGTGAAAGTTACCTGCGTGTGCCAGTATTTTTGAAGCTAGGAGCAAAGTACATTCAAGACAGGAAAACATAAGATTTTTCGACACATTTGCACAGAAATCACATGATTCAAAGGGACAGAAAACCGCCGACTGTCACTGTCACGCTCTTGGACTTTTGATTACAGTTCAAATTCTATGCGCCTCCCAGCATCTTGGAAACAGGCAATAAATTCAGTACTTGAAAACACATAGTTTTTTTGACACAGTTGGAATAGAAATCTCAGCCAGACTCATTGAAAAAGGTTGGTTTACCTGTAGGAAAGTACAAATCCTCATGTGGCAAGATTAGCACTTTGCTACAGCGAAACAACATCTTTGTCTTCGTGCGCCTGCAAACACATGTTTTTGCCTGGGAACCTATCAATCCTGCCGTGTAATTATATATAACATAATATGTATACATTACATGATATACCTTCATTTAATATCTATCATATGGACAGCATATAATGGTCTCACCTTGGGATCAGAAACATGGAGTCCACACCCACGTTGCAAATGCATGGAAACCACAACGCACCGAACGACCTTCAGTTCCGGATGCAAAGGCCTTGGTGGAGACCACCACCAAAAGATCTCACGAAATGGGACCTGCTGAGATCGTTTGGGGACCCACAGCCGAAAGGCGTCATTGGCGAACCGAAACAACAAAACATTGAAGTTGGACTTAGTTGAGTTTCTCAAATGGATTGTCCGATGGACGAAACGGGGGATTTCACGCCATTGGCTATGATTGGGAAGAGTCACGTATCGTTTTCATCACTGTCTGAAATGAAGGATCATGACAAAGATCACAAGTTACCACCAAGCCACAATCTTATGACGCCAACAACAATGATTTCCTTTGCGTGCTTTCGGTTGTTTATGACTTTCTTGGTGCTGAAGTGAATTCAAACCTCACTTTGTATTTTGGATGGCTGAGGTATGTCTGATGGATGGTTTCAGGCGATCGTATAATGCTTTTGGGACAGAGCCCCATCGGGCGGTTCAAGCCTTATGTTGGGTGCCCTAACGGACGGGGGAGCAGGGCCTGACGGGAGCCAGCAACGCGTGGAATCTTCGTACAGGACTTTGAAAAAAAACATGAATCGTTTTTCAGATAGCGTTTTTTTCCGAAAAGCAGAGTGACAAGACTCTGCCTATCCATGTACTGGACTTGAAGGAATACTATGCAAAATTTTCATTCTTGTTGAAGACTCTTGACAACTTGAGAACGTGTGTTTTGTGCAGCATGTGATGTTTTGAGAACCCTTTCAACTCAGGCCAGCGGACTTTGGAATGTTGTCAGGCGGGTTCTATTGATGGCAACGTCAACGGGCTGGGCTCTTTTTTTCTGGCGACATCCAAGATGACATTAGGGCCATTAGGGTCACTGGATGTCGGGCAATTCAACTTTTCAAGCGCGAAGGATGGACAAATTCACCAACCTCCCGAAAGACCTGACCCCGTTGCAAGTGCCACTCAATCTTTCAACAAGAATTGCAAGCCTCAATTAGCAGCTCGCTGCAGCCATTCTTGCAATTTCAGTGACATTGATGACATTTCAAGGTTCCCTCTAGGCTACTTGTTAGGCCCTCAGCTGAATGACAGAAATGTCAGGACTTCCTTCCGCGGCACTGTGTGGGTACTCTTGGCTCTGTGTGTGAGACCTCAGTCTAAAGCACCATGAACACGCTCTTGGCACCGGACTGGACGGCCACAGACGACCCAATGAGGTGTCGTATGGGCGCCCTGCTGTATAACTGGCAGCGATACCAGGCGGCACAGTTGCACATCCAAGCATTTAAGCTGAGGTATGGCTGGGTATAGCAATGGATTGGGATTGCTTGATTTCAACCACTAGTAGCGGTATACTTTCTGCAAAAGAGTTGAGCTAACATGGTGCGTTCTTGGAATCAACGCAATGATCATAATATTATAAGAATCTTGATCACGGATCTTTCACATCTGTTCAAGTTCTTTGGCTTCAAGTTCCAGCGGCACAGGTGCTTCATCATTTGTTGGACAAATGGCTGGTCTGGTGCTCAAACTTTTTCTGACTCTGGACTCTGGATTCCCAACTTTCTGGCCACAGACAACCAGTTTTGTTTGATGTTTTTGGAAGATTCCCTTTCCAGAATGATGATACTTTCTAGAGGTATTTGCTTCCATCTGAACAAATGGACGAATGTTGTCAGAGGTGTTCTTTCAGCAATGACGCTCAGGTTTGTCAGGGGCCTTCCTGGGAAACGACGCCTTCGAATCAGGTCATGTGGGAGGGAGAGGGAGTAGCTTGTCAGTAGCTTGTCATTTTTGCCCTGTGGCTGTATGGGGATGTTTTTCTTCGGACCATGGGATCTTTCCTGGTTATTTGAACTGAGAGTGAATGTGTACTGGTACTTCCTATCTGACATATCTATTATATACAGTATTCCATCTAATTTGCATATGTCTCCCACTCCCAACTGAACTTTCCACGCCTGGGACCAAAAGTGGAGATTGAGGTGGTTTCTGTGGCTGTATCGCTCAACAGCGCGCCGGAAATCATGAACCCCAGGATACTTGGGTCCTATTGAAAATTCAGATTTTGTGGGTTTACCGGGCTTTGGGTTTGGCGTTGTTTGTCTTCTTGGGTGGGGGAGGGAGTGGACAATTTTCAATTTGCATTATCTTCATCTCAGCAGATTAACTTATTTGGAGATACACAGACATTTTGAGGAACTCATGTGATGCTGATGAGCCCCAACACTGGCACCCCGATGTGAACTGTCTCTAAAGTTGGTCAATATTTAATATCTTAAGCTCCCATCTCCCGAAGAAAATCTCCAAAAGATGCCAGCCAAATCACAAGAGTCAGCAGCACTCTAGCGACTCTAGTGAACTCTAGCATATTTCATGCTCCGAAGCTGTGTTTTTGAAGCCTTCTTTCCGTAAGAAGCCGCTATTCAGCTTGAACAAGTGTCATCACTTCAGCTGTATAGTATCTTTTACGAGTATGTGCCAGGGCTTCTTAGCACGGAAGGCCAGCCATGCACTATACTAGGGAATTGAGATTCAGAACCCTGGAGGTTGGGGCTTTCAATTTCCAGTCGCGCCAAATGTCAGGATCGATCATTTTTTGGATGGCGCTTCGAGCCCTGCTGGCCAGATTCAATTTGCAAAAGATGTGGGCAAGACTTGGGGAACTTTGCCCCTTCAAATATCAGCTCACATTTTTTCCACAGGCTTTTAACATGACGATTCTCCAACCACAGAGCATCACCAGGCTGGGCAGAGCATGATGCGGTCGCAGGAGGCGCTCTTTCAGCAGAGGCACCTTTACCAAGATGGAGGTTTTGGAATAGATATATACAGTTATACATATATATATATATATGTATATATATATATATCTATAGTCCCACTAAGCACTGCCATTGATGGGGCTTCAAGTCTTGCTGGTGAAGGTGGGTGGTGTCGAAGCTCTGAAGCCCTTTGTTCAGATAACTTCCAGATCTGGACAGTCCATGATTGATCTCTGTGTTGACAGGATTTTGTAGTGCTGCTGTGGGCACTGAAACAGCTTACGCCTGTGGGGTACGAATCTCAAAACTGGGTGAGGGTTAATTATAACTGCAACAAGGCTGACAATAAATCATTCCACTGAGGAGTCGTGCAAGCAAATCAACCAAGTCTAGATGAATTAGAGTGCGACCTCAACCACCTAAATCNTGGTCGTGGTGGTCGTGGTGGTCGTGGTGGTCGTGGTGGTCGTGGTGGTCGTGGTGGTCGTGGTGCTTGTGCTTGTGGTGGTGGTGGTGGTGGTGGGTGTGTGTGTGTGATTTTAGGCGAAGTAAAAGCGCGCCCCAAAGACATTATCAGCTTTAGCTTAGACTATATAAGCAAAAGCAAAGTACAGACAAGCAATCCTTCATCAAGCCCCATTTCACTAGACACGCCGGCAAGGCCGGCGGATTTTGTTTCACTCCGTATGCCTTGCCTGCAATCTGTTCGGCATTTTAACTGCACGGATTTGACGGAGTTTGCAACCCAAGGCTGTCCAGATATCCCAAGCACCGGACTGAGAAGCCCTTGGGATGACATGGCCATTGATACGGGCAATATGGCTGTGATTTGAAAGGGACGAGTGACATGAATTGGAGACTAAATTTTGCTAGCCTTGCAGTTTCCTAAGAGCTGGCTGCAATGCATGTCGCGGCTTGGATAGAAGGAACTCTTTATTGATCAAGATCTCACTAAAGATAGGTTCTGCCATCATGCCATAGAGGTTAGTGAGCCTTGCACTTCCTCGAATACGCGACAAAGCGGAGTACAAGGCTATGCCGAGAATCTGGGTCGCTTTGTTCCCCCTAAGTTTGAGCAACCCTGTATTCGTAGTTCCAGAAAGGCAGCATTTGATCAAATCCGTTGTTGCAACTCCCACACTCCGCCGTGTGCAGAACTTTACTCTGGTGCGGAAATATCAGGCAGGTGAGCACTGAGCATCCAAGAATCATTGATGAAGGTGTTTGACATAAACAGGTGTGTGCTGTACGCTTGAGGATTCAGACTTCCAGCAAAGCAGTCTAGATGTCATGAAGATGAGCAACTGGGATGAGAGAATCTCACAATCCGATTCTTGGCTTGGTCAGTTGGATTCTCTGAATGGATTGAACTTCCAACCTCCATGAGTCATGGCAAAGATGCAGATGGGCAGTGTGATCCCTCTGCGAATCTGACTTCTTCCACAGGTCTCTTCAAGACCCCTGTTTAATTAGTTCTTCACTCTGGCATCACTGATCTCACAAGCACGACCAATCTTCCCCACAGCAATTTCTTACTCATAGCCCCAAAGCAATTGGGTGTCGCTGACCAGGCTTTGGAGGTTCTTCTTGCCTCCAAACATGCGTTGGTAGATAGCCAAGGCGGAGTTTTTTTTCCTTCAAGATCAGACAAGAGGAACTGCAAGGGGCAATGATCAACTCCTTCACATCTACCAGATGGAAGTAGATCAAGCAGCACTTTAAAACAAATCAATGGGAACTACTACGTCCTTCAAAGATGACACTCACTCACAACTGTCAACCATGAATGCAAAGTTGGGTTACATGTAAACACACCCACTCCCAACTTATGCATAGTCAAGTCATATGGCACATGGTATATGTATACAGTATACCCGCACTGAGGAACTGAGTAACTACGGTTTATCTGAGATCTCACCATTTTCTAACTTTGAGAGGCACTGACATCTCCTACGAGGACACCATCGAAGTGCAGCCTTCCAACTTAGCCGTTACATTCAGCAATTCCGAAGGGAAAGACTTGCAAACCATGAGAAGATCAGTTTTTGATTGGAATTGGCATATGCTTTTCTCATCATGTTAAATTCAATAGTGTAATTTCCTGCGCCTTTTTGGATCATTTGTTTGGCACGTGCTTTGTTACCCCTTCGCTCAGGGGTAACATATCCATCTCTTGGCACTTACAGCTTGCTGTGCTTGTAGGACATCTTGAAGACGATGGAACCTCCATTGGTTGTTGGGGGTCCAATGGGGCCGGATGCATGAAGTGGAGCGGCTGGCCGACCTTACATGGGTTGGTGGTCTACAAAACTTCTGAGGCAGCACTTGCTAAGAAGGTGGCGGAAGCTCCAATAGATCTGTTGGGGAAGGCGGGGGTGTCAAGGTAAGCTTGAGGGACTCAGGTCACTCTTTCACTGCATCGATTCATGGATCTATACACCCGTCTACTGTATCTGTTCTTGGTAGAGGATAGAAGGAGATCCCACAATTCTTGATTTGGTATGGTTGATATCATAGCAACTAGAGTATTAAGTCACTAGTCACTGTCCCATCAATCTTGTCATGGGATTGTTCACTAGTTGTTTGAGAGGTTGAGAGATGCGGATCAATACTGATTTTAGATTGTGCAGTTGATTTAGGTGACCTTTCTTCTAGATATGGACTCATGCAAAGTCAATTTTGTGTCAATTGCAGATGCAGGTTTTGACCATCGGTTCTCAAGGTGATGTGGATTTCTGGCAACGTTGTGTGGGCTCACAGCATGCAGCAGCTTTTGTTTGAATGAAAAAACTAACATGTACTAGAGAGTTGAGCGAATATTAACGAGAGGCCAGCGCCCAGTCAGTGACCAGAAACTACCCACAACTATTACAGTTAGCATCCAGTGACAAAGGTGCAAAGATCTCCACACCCCTCAAGTAATTTTGAGTTGTCCGGCCTCATCCGAGGCTCACTGCTGACTGAGGCGGTAAGAGGCTTACCTGATTTGACCTGGAAACATTGATACATGTGCCCAGAATGGCTTGGAAAAACCCATGCCAACTCGGTAGCAAAGTACCATGGAAGAAACTATAAAACACAACTAGAAGAGTTATGGAAAGCAACAGCGAGCTTGTCCCTGGATCCAAATTTGAAAATAGATCCAATATCTTCTCCGAGGAAACCAAGAAATCCAGTGTTTCATGGCAGAAAGTGCATCACGCCGTCACGCCTTTCGAGGTCTTAAGGCGAGCTGTGGAACTCACTTCCAATCAGGTCTGGGGTCTGGGAGTCAAAGGCTGCAGCTGTAGCTGATTGGAGCTGTAAGTTCCAAAAGTCTGGTAACGTTGCCGTATTTCTATTGGATACATGTTTTTTTATTTGTTATCATATATCTCTTGGCTTACGCGAGAATTTGGTTTGTGAAATTTGGTAGTTGATATTACATATATCTATCGTCCTAACATCATTTGTACAGCCAGATAGTGTTCACTACAATGATCAGCCACTGATCATATGCAGTGGCAGTGGCTCCACGCTTCTTCAGCAGATGTAAAAACCAGCATCTCAGCCATGCAATAATTTTCTGGATTGCTGGGCCGCCATTCAAAGGCTCAATCTAGAGATCTTGGAAGCCAGAGACAAACTCCAAGCACAGTCTGAGAGTATACGTGTGGAAGTTATGACAGGCGGATAGGGACGCCGGACTTATAGACCAAGGCTTGATTTGTGATTCATAAAAAGTGTAACCTGGGGCAGCACCGCTATTTGGCAAGGTAGTTCTTTCAAGCAACAAGGGAGGAAGCAACTGAGCATTTGCAGGTTTGACATTTAAACTTAAACACTAGGTGGCTCGCCATGCCGAAAGCCGTGAGCACGGTGCGGATTGTAGGATATGGCATGAGCCCTTGCAGCACTGAGAGACAACATGTGTTGACAAAATATTCCTGGACCCAGTCCAACATCCATAGAGGCATTTGGACGTCATCCTAATCCTGAAACAGACATATTTTTGTGTTCATGTCGAATCTTTCTATATCAGCTTCCAACACCAAGCCTTGCATTGGCACAAATCATCAGCCTTTTTCGATCGGGTCTAATTTTTTCGAACCGCGTTTTGATTTTGATACAATTACTGCGACTACCGGCCATCATGGGTCTTTCTTTACCTGTAGAATGTCATGGGAAAGCCTATCCACCCGTGAAGTTGGATTTTTTGGAAATTCAAAGATGTTTCTGAAAAGCGAGCAAGAAGCAAGAATCAATATAATTTAATAGAATCAAATTGTTTGCTGAGATGAAGAGTGCGGGAACTGTTGCGCAAAGAAGATTCAAAACAAATGAAGCAATAGCAATGCTCCAATAAAGAGTAAGAAAAAAACTCATCTACGATGTCCAGCACATTTGCATACATGTGGTCACATTACTGGTGCAACCCGTGTCCAGGACCGGTTTGGGAAAGCTCAAACGCTCAGCAACAGAGCTGATGCAAGAGGCTTTGAGCAAGTCCTTAAAATCGGCAGGGCTACAGATGAAGGTGCGATTAGATCCGACTGGCAAACAAGAACAAAACTGTTTTTCCTTGAACGAGCTCTTTTGCATCATTTTGGTGCTTAAAAGAGGAGGCACAGATTTAAAGTTAAAGGTCCTAGTTGCTTTTTCCGCCAACTTTGAGCAAGAGATATGACATTATGGCAAATGCCAGCCCATTCTTCTAGGAATTTCCAAGTGATGACGCTGCCCCTCCAGGATTTGGATGGCTTGGTGGCCGTGCCATCACTATCACATCCCCACTTCATGGAAGCGCACTACTTGGCTACTCAGGTGGGGGCGTTAAAGATGGTATCTATGGCTATGGCTACGGTTCAATATTAGGACAACAAAAAAACGCAACATTGGTCATAGTCGGTGTTGGTAGGTCTTCTTCTTTGGGTCTGTTTTTTTTTTTTGAGCCATCGACATAACCATGGCATACTATGTAATGTCTGATAATTTGCCTCTTGGGGTGGGCAGACCAATGTTTTGGGAGAGCCTCCGGCCAACACAAAGGCTCACCATTTTGGATAGTTAGAATGGTGATATTAGAGATACAATGAGATACATATTTTTGCTATGACATACATCGAAAATGTACATGTACATACAGACATACGACGTTGGCAAATTTATGAATAGTATCATTGTACATGACAAATACACAATGCATATACATGCATAACCTTCGCAATTAACTTTTGATTCTTTTGCTCAGGTGGGTTTGTTGCCCCGGCCCACCCCTGTACGAGTGCGGACTCTGGATACCGGCGGCGCGGGACCTGTGAGCGGTTTGTTGGAGGCAGTACGCATGGTCAAGGACGGCTTGGAGCTCTGGTGAGTGGGATAGCATGGGTGGTACTGCACCATATGCATACTGAGATCACGGATATCTACTCTACTAATTTGAAGCCTGTTCTTTGTATTGAGTCCCGGCAAATTCTAGTTTTGGAATCCCATACCTAAATATTCATTCTGTGGTGGATGTTGATCCTTGTTTGGGTTGGGATTCCATGAAGATTGCGTTTGCAGGTACCCTCATGTTGTTTTTTTAAATTTGGACCAACTGGCACCCTCTTTCTCAAAAGGAATGAGAAATGATAGGAACTATGTGCACTTTTGGAGGGCCATGCATTGATATACTACAAGATGGTGTATGCATGTCATCCTTCCGCGCCTTGCTGGAGTCTTCAAGGTTCAAGGGCTACAACATCCAAGCTGCTAGCTGAGCAGACTCCCCCTCTTTTCTCAAACGAGGGGTCTAGACTGTCAAGATTGATTTTATTTTGCTTTCTTAATAAGATATCTACAGTAATCCAACCAGTCAAACCTATCGAATTACAGGACGAACGCTGCCACGCCGTGGCTGTGGTGGCGGGCGACGCGGTGTCCTCCCTGGAGACGCGGGAGTTTCTGAAGCGAGCAGATCAAGGATGTCAGGAGTTGGGTTTGCATGGGCTGGTTTTCCAGGAAGCTGAGAATTTCCAACAGCTGGCTTTGAGCAACTTTGCAAAGTCACCAATAGTTCTGGTGTGGCGGCGGTGGCAATTTATCAATCAAGGATCATCATCTTTGTTCAAACTGGCTGTTTGTTCCAGCTGAAGCAGGATCCAGAAAACTCACTCCCTTCGCCGTGTATCCCGCATGGCTATGACCAGGCAACGATGTTGGGTTTCAGTTGGGTCCAGTGGAGAGCTTTCATGAGCCTGAAACTTGAAACACGGCTAAAATCATCCAGCAAAAACACGTATGTACCAAACAATAAATATAATTTACACATACATACTGTTCTATATAATATGCAATATTACAATATACTATCCCAGTAGACATTCTCCTAACTACGATGAATTCACATCTACATCTGCCACAGGTGGCTCAATGGCTGATTCGTCAAGGTGGTATCACCCGAGAGCAATTGGCCATGGTCTCCGTGTTGATGTCACGACAAGCAGCACGACATCCCGAAGCCTTAACAAGGAAGGCACATACCTTGGAGGAGGCGGGAGTTATTGTAGTTGGTAACGTTTGGGCAACGGCCTGGAGGGAAGTTGCCAAAAGTTGGGTTTTTCATTTCTGTGGATTTGAATGGATATAATATGTGGATGAGAACATCATCAAGTATACAAATAACATCGAACAAAATGTTTCAATTTCTACATGTTTGCACATGTAGCAAGAAAACTAAAATATGGCTGAGGGTTTGGCGTATGTACTTGATCTTGAGCGTAATTTCTGCTTGAACTGATTCAGGACTTCTCCAGATCAGTGACATGAATATGAAGGGTTTTGAGATCTAGCTACAGTATCCGTGCTGTTCCGCCATCACAGGGAAACCCTGCATATAGTGGTTTCATATGATTTCTGTTTACATCCAGAGTTGGGATGCTTTTTTTCGCAGACATAAACGTTAGAAGATTGCTTGGTGGTAACAGTGCTGGTATCTAGCGGAGGCATCGCTTCTCTCCAACCGCAACCTGAAGCCAAAAACATCGAAAGGTCCTGACCTCTCGGAGCATCGCACCGGCCACGAATCTCTTGGAATGTGCCCGACGAGCAGATGGTGGTGCCGCCATCATCGTTGCTAGTAGCAGCTTCATGGATGATTACCTTGGCCATGATGCTGTCAGCAGCCAGGAACCAGTGGACCTGGTGGATTCACAGGGCAGAGAGGGTTTCTTTGAGCCATAGGAAGGGCCGGGTCTAAATCTCTAGGACTGGTTAACCGGATATTGCATGAAATCCAACCCTTCTTTCAAGGGTTGGTTACATAATTTTAATTGATGTTACATGTCCCCATGTTTGAACAGCAATTTTGTAAGACAACCCCCCAGCTGTCGGCAAGGATGGTGATGCGAATCCCAAGCTGGGTCCTGTAGCAGCGGGAGGTGGCATCGTGGTGCTCGGTGGAGGTGAAGCGAGTGGACCTTTGTATCCACCAGTTGCGATTGATGAGACCATGTTCAGTTGCGAAGTGTTTTGGCGTTATGGAACGTTCTGGAGAAATTGGTTTGGACACTGTCAAAAAGACCCCAAGGGTTTAGTAAGGGGACTTTTCTTTTGAAACATGACCTTGAGTCAATTTGCCTGATGGGGCACCCGAGTCATTGTGATCTTCAGAGGGTTGTTTTGTTACCCAGTGTCGGCTCAACCCCTTGGGAGCTTTGGGTGAAAGAATCACACACCGTTGCGTTTTCAATCTCTGTCCAACACTACTCTGCAGAGCTGACTGTGTTTGTAGAATTAACTTGCCATAGTCTTCCAAAATCAAAGACGCTCATTGGAATCACCCATCATTTATCCGCATATACTGCAACCTTCCCGTAGCAAATGTGACCTTTCCTACTTAGAAAGACTGAGGCTGCCTCACGCTCGGCCTTTTCAGAGGCACAACTGTTGCCTGAAGACATTCAGTGGTTTGGTCTCTATGCGCCTGGGCGAATCTTTGTACCTTGAAGCCTCTGCTTCCGCTGAGAAAGAACCACCATTCACTGCAGTTGTCAGTTCTAGCTTGAAATGATATGATACTTCAACACATTTCTCATGTTGCAAGAGCCATGGATGTAATATTCTCCATATTATAGATATTATAGCTCCAACTTGCTATCAAACTGACTACATGTGGACCTTAGACGCTTGTTGTTTTAGATGCCGTGGTGGAAACTTCCCTACGAATCCAAGGATTGCTATCCTGTGTGCTTCGTGCGCGCGCTGGAAGCATGCGGGGTGACGGAGAAAGGTCAATGCGGTCGATGGGTGGAAAAAATGTTCCACCTCACGGAGATGCTTGGCTTTCAGCACAAAAACTCGGGCGGTTCATCTCACTGGACCGAAACTTGTGAACATGTGCAAAGTTGCCGGAACATTTCACAAATTTCCAGCCTTTGTGGACATTTTGGACAGTTTTATACATTTTTGTCACTTCCTGAAGTCACACAATCTCGAAAATCCATATCCCTAGATATCCCCAGCCCATGCGTGCGTTGTTCTAGGAAAACCTATGAAGCAAAGGACTTCCCAATCAACACCCATGGCGGCCTTTTAGCCTTCGGCGCCCCATGGGAGGCCCCCTGGACGTTTGTTTTTTTTTGTGTGTCCAGTGAGGCAGCTCAAAGGCTGCAATTCACGATTGCTGAGGATGTAAACTTGAAGCCCTTGTCCCCCTTGTTGCATCAGGTACCTGCAATGTACAACATCATTGAAGCCTGTCGCTTTGAGGAAAACTTTGGTGAGGTCGACGTTGCATTAGGTTCAGGTGGTGCAAAAGACAGTTTGGATTCAAGTGTCAAAGGTTTCAGGCCTTCATCCCTATGGGCTTTATGCTTGCTAGTGGAACGACACTATTTGACAAATGGCTGGTGCGGGCTAGGTGGGGACCTCCAAAATTGGGCCATAGAAAGGACCCAGCTTCATTCCCAATTCCAAGTCGGAGCAAGCAGACAATGCTCCAACCCGCTGTATTTTGAGGTGAACAGATTCGGGGCAATGCTATGGGGCGTCAAGTGCCATCAGTGCGGAGGGCCTTGGTGTAGCTGGGTTGCAAAAGACAAGGATAATTCATGCCACTTAAATTGATGTGGTCATTAAGTCTTTTAACTACAATGACTGGGGGTGCTGTCTTGCCACGCAAGAAGAAGGATGAACATTGATAGAACCAATGCTGACAATGTATAGGAATGACAACTTACTTAGAATTGGGTGCCATCCTTGTTAGGTTCACCTCAAGGTGAAACATGCTGTTTAGCACCAACTGGAACGACACAAGCAACCACCGACAGCCCAAAAAAGGTATGGCAATGGTGGCATCTTTTCGCACAGTGCCGTTGCAATCTTGGCCAAAGCGGTGGATTAAACAGCGTTTCCAAACCTCCAAAAGAGGGTTTCCACTTTCAACGATGGAGAGCCAACAACAACCGCAATGTTTCAAGAACATGAGCAAATCAGTAAACCTTAGTCATGGTCAAGTTGAAGGTGGGATAAGTTCTTTGAGACAAATCCAAAGACTAGGAGCCCAAAGCTACCCCTGCCGCACCAAAGACAGTGCCGCTTTTTGGGGTTGGCTCCCATGTGCACCTAGTGGGCCCTAAACCAATAGCTTTTTGGAGAAATGGGTGCATCATCGTGATTCCTAATGCGGTTTTGTGATTTGTAAAGTTCATGAACGACAAAATTCTATGACCGTACTTATATGAATATTCACATATTGCACATGTTGAAGATGCGATTGTCGACACATGAACCCCAAAAGCGAATGCTTACCTTTCAAGCTTCATCTCGAAGCGGTGAATCCGTGTGCCTGGGAAAATAGTGGACATCTAACCATACTATATCATACTGAAAGAAGCTCTACAAGATAACCACAACTCGCCAGCGTAGCTTAATCCTTCTTTTGAGGACCACTAGAACATCGGCATGTCATATGATCCCCAGATACTTATCCAGAACCCCTAAAGCCCTAAATTTGGTCGCTTGCCCTTCACTTCCATGAATTGTAGGAAGATCCTTAAAAGTCTGCAGACTAAACCAGACACTTTTCCAAGAACATGCTCTGTTTCTCCGTTTTGGAAGAACAAACGCTTTGTTTCTCCGAAACTGACTTCACACGGCAGCCGCGGAAAAAACCACAGTCGACCTGTGGTCGCTCCGTGTCCAAAAAGCACCTCAGATCCCTTGCTGCATCAGTGGGCGGATTTTTTGAATTTACCCACTGTACCCACAATCATCTAGCTGTTTTCTGACAGAACCATGATTCTTGGAGATGCATCTGTGTATCTATGTACTTGTATATGTATATGTGTATATATATATATACATATATATATATATTCACATATACACACAATACATATATTCATATATACATATATACATATATTCCTGTATGATTTAAGTATACCCTACCAATCACCCCAATGGTAGGTACGTGCCTACGTGTCCCTTCATGTTCTGCGGATTTCCGGTAACTTCAGGACCTCAGCCCTGAGACTCTACATCCGCTGTTGGACACCATCGTGTGACACTCAAAACGTGGACTCCTTTGTCTGGTTGATGCAGGATGTGTAGAACATGAGTTGGACATATGTATATCTATATACATATCATAAACTGGCTTTGCAACTAATGTACGGGTTTCTCATGAAGGCTGTAGATTTTTTCCAACGAGATCAACAATAGCTACCACGGATCTGAACTTTGAAATATTTTTGCAAAGCACAACAGGATGAGCTTGATTGTCAACCGACTCGCTCCGTCTTACTACAGCTGCACCATGCTAGTGACCCTCACCCCAGCCCTTTCAAGACGAGTCCTGAGGCGTCTTCACCCATAGCAAGTGCATCCGCTTTTCGGGGAGGTGCCAAGACTGAAGGAGATAAATGTGGACACAGATCCTCCAAGTCCTCCAGGCTTGCTTTGTGAGCCTTGTGTTTCTGAACCTTCCTAAAAAGTGCATGTACATACGTATAGTAATATACAGTATAAGCACATGTCTGAAATCTGTGACCAAACAGTTCCATCTAAATCAAAGATTTTGTAGACCCTTACGAACCGCACAGGCTTCTCATCACCAGCAATTTGCCAATTGTGACCTTAGGCTGCGATGCGCTGTCCGCTGCAGTCGGGAAACGGCCGGATGCTAGCCATATCATGCTGGTGAGGGTAGCCCAGCACCAATGGCTCCTTGGAGGGTCTGGAAGTTGGAGCAGAGGGAAGACATGATATGATTTCTCCTGCCATCAAGGGAAAGGCAATTTTTTGTTTTGCAGTCTTGACATTGACATAGATTTTTGCAACACTGAGAATTTGGGTTGATGTTGAAGTTTCATCCCTAGCAGCTGTGGAAATGATGGAAGATTGTGTTTTTGAATCTTGAAATACGAATAAGAGGAAGGGCTCCACCATCCAGCATTTTGTTACGCTCTTGACTTGAGAATAGCTGGTGACGCTCCCGGCATTTCTTAGTTTTCATTGTTGCTGTGTTTCAAACTCAGGGATCATCATTTCAGATCTTGTAGACTAGACAAGTCATAGCGGAAATACCATCTCGCAAGATAAGCATCATCGTTTTTCGGTATGGTATAGTATAGTAGCAGCACTGTATAGATTTATTTCATTTTGGTACATCCAAGCTGACAACTCCCAGCTAAACTTTGGGCTGGGCAGTCTTGGGGAGTCCATTCCTGTTTCAAACTCCAAGCATTTGGCTAACCTTTGGCCATTCAATTAGCAGAGGTGCCTTTTCTGATCCCTTGAAAATGGCTGTATTTGTAGCATTTTTTTCTCCCAAGGATGCAGATTACAATTGACAGGTCCTGCTTCTGTTAATTCTGCGTTTCTGGCGCCTCCACTCGACCTCCAGGTCTCCGTGCTTCGAGTGTTGGACAAGGCGACGGCGAAGACAGCTGCACCAATCACGGAGGACAGGGAGTCTCCAAGTGTGGAAGGAAAAGCGAAGAGTTTACCCAAACAATTGCACTTCTTTCCGCAAATCACGCAGATTTGATTTCATACATTGCTTTCAAAGGACCAGGTATCAGTGGAACGAGAAGAAGAGTAATTAACAGCCCTTCATTGTATCATTGAGTGGAATCCAATGGGATCAGCCATATCCTGGCACAGGAGCGAGAGAAGCCAAAAAGGTCAGAAGGTTGGCAGCAGATTGGGGCTTAAAGATGTCAGATTGTATTTTTAAGGCCTGGCTTTATTAAATCTATCACTGGACATTGACATCATTGGACATCGTCCGAGATGACATTGACAGTATGTCATTCCCCCATTTTAAGCCCCAGAGTCTAGAGTTTTTTTCACTTTACAGCGCGTTCAAAAAAAAAGCATGAACAATTTTCAGACAAGTGTTACACAAGAATCAAGGCTTGAGCAACTTCAATAATCTTGCATTTTGGAAGTTCAGGTATAGAGTTGTAAGAGTAACATTCTCACTCATCTCTCCTTAAGGAATCTCTTGAAAAAGCATAAGCAGCCTGGCGCCGTGATGGCAAGGCGGCTTTGATGCTGAGCGCCCTTTGAGTCCACTGGAGCTGTCAGAACGCCTGAGGACCTAGTATTTTGTGGCGTGGATGCGTGGATGAGTTGCAAGGTGACAAAGCAACCTAGTTATTCATTCTTTTGCCTGGATTCTCACCTAGGCCTGGGCAAATTGGGCAAAGCAAAATCCAAAGCCCCTGGTGAGGTGCCATGTAGGGGGGAACAATATGCAAGGATTGTTTCCACCTCATCTCTTCCGGGACATTATGATACGTTCCCGGTGTGACGGAGGCGGCATGCAGATTCAAAAGCTCTGGTCCTTGCAACAGGGATTGACTGTCATAGGGGGGGTCCAATTATCTAGAACTGCACCCTGATGGTACTATTCATATTCTCTAAATGATTTGGGTAATGCAAAGTGGATGCTGTCCTTCGCATTCACCAGTATAGGTAAATGATTTGTTACGACATTATATCAAGGCAGAAACGTAGCAGATCAGCCGTGATTCGCTGCGGCCAGCTGGCGATGGTAGCCGATCGCTTCATGGCCGCTGTCGTCAGGGACTCGGTGGCTGCAACGCGACGAGATGTTGTGACGGTGGCGGAAGATGAATAAGATCCGTGTGGAAGACAGGAAAAAAACAACATCTTAGGGCTCAACATGAATGAGATAGCAAAAAAGTAAACCTTTTTAAAAAGGAGAAAGCTCTAAAAAAAGGAAAACTAAGGAAAGCCCCATATTTGTGGTCCCAAAAACAGTACTCAAACTGTTACCCGAGTACGAGTTGAGGAATAGTGGCACTCATTTGAAGGATTTTCCAAGCATGGCAAGGTGTAGACTTCTGTTGTCTGCCTGTGACAGAGGATCATGCCATTCATAGCTGGTTCTTTTTTAATCAGAAGGAACGCCTCATAAATGGAGGTTGGCATCATCACCCAGGATCAAGGACTTTTGAACGAACAAATTACTGGGCACAAGGAAGCCATTTTAGTTGGTGAGGGAAATAGGTGAGAATCCATTTTATGAAGCCTGATCTATCAAAATTTTCGTCAGTGATGAATCCCTTTCACAAAAATGCAACTGGACCCTCCAATCCTCTGGTGCTGGTGTTGTCGTGCTTCATGTCCGGCAACCTTTGCAAGGACGGCTTGAGCCGAGACCAGTTGCTACCGGCACTTCAGAACGTGCTCAAGCTCGGGTTGTATGGCTGGAAAAAGGATTCTTACCTCGGATGGTCTTAAGGGATCAGATCTGATTCCTGATTATACTTGGACACAAACAGAAGCAACTATCACCTCCAGTCACAGTCGAGGTACTTTTGGCAGGGCGGCAACGCATCAATCGGGAGCCACTGCTGTCGGGGGTCCCAAAGACTTAAAGTTGATACCCCATGCTCTCTAGATTTTTCCAGCTCACAACAAGGGTGAACGAAAAAAATAAAGAGTTTTGTGTGACATCCTGAGATAACACGCCAGAGGTCCGGTTGTTTAGAATTAAAACAATCTTATTTTGTTGTGGATTTGTTTGCTAGTCTAAACTTAGGGTGTACTGTACCACAATTTCCGGTAAATCAAAAGTCAGACTCCCAGGAAAGGTTTGTATGTGAACCCTTGAGCATGGGAAAATGAATCATGAACAATTGGGTGGCTTGTTCTCCGGTAAAACATAGCAAATATTCCTGCAATCATGCATGTCACACGTATTTTGGGCATATCATGATAAGTTTAAAGACTTTCCATCTTTGTTGGGTCTCCCTTCTTTGGTTGATTTGAAGTCCAAGGTTGGAAGTAGTGGAACACTTGGCGGATCAGGTGGCCCTGGGATTGGAGCTAGGGGGTTGCAATGAGCGGGTGAACGCATGTAGAGCTATAGTTTCCTCAACCAAACGTGTGGTGGTTACCACGCCTGTGAAACGTTCAGAATGACAACCTAGCGGCTTGCAAGGACACACAAATTATAATAATTATATATTTGCATTCCGCATTCTTTCGCCTTCAAGCTAACATCAATTTTTGTTTGTATAAAAATGGTACCACAAAATTGCAATGCATATGAATTCAAAGGTCAGGGGTTGCGAGAAGGTACTCATCCACTTTTTATTCATTCACGTGTCTTGAAGTTTCTTCCTACAAGTCTTTTAGATGCTGAAGAACGCAGTTGTGAACGTTGTGACGCCTGAAAAGTGAGACCTACAGTGTAGTTTTGAGTCGGGTCAAGTGCCTTCGATTATCTTGTTTTGGCATGATTTTTCCGTTGCCTTGTCGGAACTCATGAAACTTTGTGAAGCTAAGTGTTGGCTTGTCACTGTACACGTTTCGTTGGGATACCCACATCTGGCCACGAGTAGAACCTGATTTCTGAGGTGGCGATGCACTGCAACGACCTCTCAAGTTTGCAGCTCATCTCAGCCCTGGATTTGCAGAATCCTCAGGTCCAAAGGTGGTTTGTGGGCGATCGTCCTCCAATCGGTTTTTGCCGGCACAGTGGAAGCAGAGAATGGCAGAGCTCTTGAATGAGACTTTGTTTGCACTTACTTGCATTAAGCAGTCCCTCTTTGTTCCAGCGTCTCCTTTCGCAGCTCTGCATGTCATTTGGGTTCTCAGGTTTGCAGACTTGGGCTTGTTGGGAACCCAAAATGGGAACTTTTCATGCAAGTGCTTTGCTTGGTGTTTCCTATGAGATCTGAGGAGCCTCACAACATCTCACAACTCTTTTCGATAGAAAGGAATGCAAAACCTCTTCGCCCTTTTTGCATTTTTGCACTTTTGCTGTTTTCGAAATCAAAGCAAGTAGCAAATAGATAAACTGAGGAAAAAAACAGATCTGGCATGGGGCGGACTTAGACAAAGGAGAAATATTTAATGATGTTGACCACAGCTTGCCGCCATTTAAGGTGTTTCAGTTTTCACGTGCGATTCATTGTTTAAAGGCAGAATTGAAACATCGCACAAGTTTCATTAAAGTCTTACACATAGCCACAGGTCAAGTGTCCTCTTCTGCAGATTTGTTTGTATTTGCAGAGGGACCGGTTTTGAGGCCCTACCATCTGCTGTTTGAATCCGTCTTGGTGGAACTGTTGGAGCGGAAGCAACCGCTGAGCTGGCAACAGGCGGACGAATCCAATAGTCGTGTTTGGGATTTGGGAATGGAGCTTTCATCCATGAAAAGACATGAACATTCAAGCTCTGAAATTCAGGTATCTAGAAGTGGATCGCGGTACGCTTCCTATTTACCATTAGAACTGTTCATGTTCCTCCTGCTCAAAGCGCTTGTCGCAATCACCCAACAACGATGTGCAGCAAAATAACGCGAAACAACCCTATTTTCACAATTGGAATCTAGGTACTCTCGCTGAAGCTTTCAAACGAGCTCCAAAACGTCCCACTGGGGTAGGTCATCACTGTCATGGAAGCCTTTGCGGCTGCTTGGACGACATCCCGGTTGGTGGTGGTTTAGGATAGAGGAATGCAGGGGAGAGGATGGTGAAATAGATCATCATTTGAAGTTGAAGGGGATGACACTCTATCAGTGCAGGGTTCTGGCTTATTGCGAGGCATGCATAGATTTTTTGCCAAAGGTCGGATGACTGTCCCTTCAAGAGCAATTCATCTTCAACCAAGACAGCATCATCGTCCCAGCAGCGAGTAGCTAGTGCCAAGCCCCACTGTGTCATAGGAGTTGCATGGGTGTAAGAGCCACGTAACTTTGAAATTGGAAATAGAAGCTTAGCTGGATGATGAGTTTAGTTTTCAATGTCAACTTTCCCACGTCTACCTAGGTGAGGACCAGAGACCCCCCTCGAAGCTACAACAAATGTACAGTGTGACAGTGTGATGTCATTTCTTTGTTGGAACTTCAATTTGTCGGCAAAGCCATGTGGAAATTCTTCCGCGAGCATAAGGTTGTGCGCATACGAATCCCAGAGCTTTCGCAGATCTACCAGCGGCAGCGCCGACAACAGGCCGGACCTACCTGGAATTTGGTCACTAGAGGTGAAAGGGAATAAAAAATACGTTGGCCATGAAACTCTCCCATTGTAATACTGATTTATGTAAATATGTGTGCACACACGCCCCTTTTGCCTGTTGCAGGATTCTAAATCATCCTTTCAAAAAACCAGCGTATGCTAGGACGGATTAGCACATCAGGGTTTTGTTGCCACCTTTCCAGAAAACATCACGTGGCTTTTGGCACTGGACCTTGCACTGGTCGGTGAAGATGTCACATGCTTTAGGCTTTAGGGGTAAACCTCCAATAGGCTTCATTCACGTTGGTGGACTTATGAAAGTTTATTGAGATATTCTTTGCTTTCCAGCAGGCTAGTAGGCTCAAAGAATCTGCCAGGAACTGGCACGGTTGCCGACCATGGGCATGGTGCGGTTCCTCTCATCAGCGACGCGATTGGATTTGGTGGACGAGGCGACGGAGAGTTCTGTACGTTTTGTTTTCTGATAGACATTGCACTCCGGAGATCTTCAAACCTCGTTTCTGTGAGCATGTTTCAATGTTCTTTGTGGTAGAGGATGCGGCAAGAAAGCTGGCATCGAAGAATCGAGAATGAGGAAAATGTTGTCAACACGGGTTTGCACCTTTTTGTAGTGAATTTAGATCAAATCCGCACCAGTTTAGAAGCTTCAGAGGCATTCAGAAAAAGTCTCTGACTATTGTTATGAAGGTTTCCTATAATAATTTGGAGCCTGTCCAGTGGAGTGGTGATGATGTTCTACTGTGTGAGGCTGGCTTTGATGTACGAGAGATGATCAGCAGGTGCAAGGGTTTGTCAATGTCGTGCCACGGTTTTTCAATGTGGTGCCACGGTTTTTGAAAGGAAATCCGACTTTAAAAACTGCACATTTTCGCCAGGATCTTGGCTGAAACCTCTCCTGATCGGCCCTTGCCACAGGAGCATGCAGTCCAAGCTCCCAGTTCGGATATTTTTGTTGCGGATGTAGATTTCTTGCAGAAACACTTTTGTTTCTCCGGGGCAAAAAGGAATTGACTGCCCCACGAGTGGATGCAACGTGGGTTGCAAAAGTGATCCCAGGGTCGAGTTCAGAAGTGCATCTTGCGGATCTCAAAATGAGACCAACAATTTGGTCCCAGTGGCATTTTGGAGGTCCCATAGCTCTGATCCTGTGAGGTTTCTATTATCGAAAGCCTCCTTGCGTCGGGTGTGGTTGGCACCTAGCATGGGTAGAGATAGGGGCGGGCCGGGGGTGATTTTTGCCGCATGAGCTGTGTGCAAAAATATGGAAAATTCAATTGAAATGAAGGGAAAAAACCCAGTCATCTACTACTAATGGTCCGTGATTATGATCATCCCTTTGGGGCAGCTCAATTGTAGAAAACTGCCCTATGGCCCTTCTCCTTCTGCCAAGACTTGCGCGATCGTCCTTCGATGGGGATGGTGTCTCCTCCTTTTCACCGTGATGGATAGAACCAACAGAGGGTGAATCATTGAGATCGAATCTGGTCAGTCAGTCTATGACGCGGCATCGCATGGTCTTCTTTAAGTCCTTGTTTCACTTGTTATTCCAGCTGTTAGTCATAATGTGGTCAGATTATGTTCTGAGTTTGGACGTTTTCCAGTGGTGCAGGCCTCATAGTCACATCTCTTGTGCTGTCATTTTTTCATCAGAGCCTTTCAACAAACTGTTTGAGGTGCCTCCTGACATGCAGTTGAGACACATCTTAAGCTGGATTGCCGCATGCCTAGAAAAATTCATTGGGTCGGGGTTGATCACCTCCTCTTGTTTTCCCACTGGCTGGTCATACTGTTAGTAATGTAAATGAGTCCCCGTCTCCCTCCCTCTCTCTCTCTCTGTGTTATGTTCATAGCTGTATAAATCGGATTCATGATTAACATGAATCAAATAACTAGGCAATACTTTATATCATTGTTGTTTGATGAAATCGCACTGATATATCTAGATTCTAGATAAAGAATCGTCACATTTTATGGCAAGGTGACCATCTCTCAGTTTGCCATGAGGCACAAGCAATAGTAGAGGGGAGACTTGACCGACTTGACCACGCAGTGAGACTCCCTATCTTTGAGGGACCCCGTTCTGAGTTGCTATACATCTGGAGCATCCTGGGAAATGCTTCGCTATTGTTAGGCATAGAAATCATGTTAGACAATGAAGCCCAAATTCAAACGAATCAAGGATTCATCCCAGCGTTGTATTGATAATTTGGTCTATTTTGGATTACTCGGAAAGCACTTGATTTCCTCAGTTCATGTCAACCGGCAACGAACAGCCTAGGCAAAGGTTCGTCCGGGTCAGTTGGCCGACAGGGATCTTGCCACTTTGCCCCGTGGCTGCGTTTGCTGCCTTTGAGTCTGCGTTGATTTGGTGCGATATTCACTGAAGAATAGCTGCACATTGGGAGTCTTAAGATTGAAAAGGTACCTGAAGAATCACGAAACACTAGCGCAAGATGTGGTTTTGCTGGACCCAGCTTAAATGATCAGCGAAGCACCTGATGCTTTTTGGATTGGTGCTTGACTGGTGACAGAAGGAGTTGGCTAATGCTACGGTACTTTTTGACCTGACCCAAACTGTCACTGCGGCAAAACCCCCTCTGTTAGCGGGGTGTGCACGAATTTACACGTTTTTGCAGGGCATAACCCCCAAAGTTCTGAATGTGTGACATCCAATGTCTGCAGTGCAATGGATCTCTTTCAGTCGCTTACAGACTGTCCAATAGTCGTACCTTTCAGACTCAACATGGCTTCTGAGAAACTTATATATAGTGGCCTCCACCCAAAATTTGTTTCAAAAAAGTGAGCCAACACTTCAGATCAATGAGTTATCATATGGACAAAATCCTGCACCAGTTGATACGATAGTTTATCCCATGATGCACAGGGTTGCTCATCCCAGGTGGTGCACAAATTTTTCCGTGAACAGTAGTTCAAGCACGTGATTTGTGCAGATGTGCAGATCAGCATCGAATCAGGAGACACTACAGTTTCTTCATTCTCGCTCAGGCCTGTTGCTGCTGATAGGGGAAATTCTTCGAACATGACTTTAATTTTTAGTTTGATGATGGATTGTTGTGGTGCATCCTGCAATATGCCAATTGATGAGTACAGAGGAAGATGACATGCGCAAGGCCTTGGGTAGAAACTACAACACGACATGTAAAGTGAGACCGTGAAGACGTCTAAACAGTGTTGATGCGCGGTCAGTGTCATGTGAGTCACAGTGGACATTGGTATAGAGTTCCATGGTATTTTTCGAGTAACTATGCCAGCAACCAGCTATAGAACTTCCCAGTTGAAGCGCAATGATTACCTGAACCCAGTGAATGCTGCTATATTCATCACGACAGGGTCGTCTCAAAATGACCCTTTAAACTCAATTTGCCCAACCGGTAGGAATCTCCAATTCGATATCAAGTCGGAGGTCTGTTTACATAAGGGAGCATTGTCATACAAGCCACCATGAGGTCGTTAGGTAGGGTCAAGCTCTCATAAACACAACTAAACCAAGAAAGAATCCCACGGAAACCCTAAAAACCATATCACGGATGACTAGTCCGATCGACCCATGCCTGGGAGATCCTTTTGACATGGGTGGTTATACAACCTACCTGAATTGTTATATACTACTACGTTGGATGCTGTAGTATGTTGTATATGCCTAGGCTGTATAGGGATGACTCCATACACCTCCGTTTGGGGATCCTTTTGAACCAAGAAGCAATGCTTTTCGTCCACGAGTCCCATACCCCCGGAGTTAGGTGGAGGGCAGTTCTCGCTTCACTCTGCAGGGAGCTCAGAGTTGCCGGATTCTTTTATCGTTCCGAAATGTAGCAAGATTCCGGCGAACAAGTAGACCAACCTGACCAGCAGGACCCTCGATGAAGATGGGGATATGTCTATCTGCTTCCGATCACTGAGGCAGCGAATGCCTGTGGAGATGCAGACGCACATTTCGGATATTTTATGTCAGGGCCTAGAATCCTTGGGAAACCTTGCCATCGACAGGTCGACTGGTGTAGGGGGGCATGTGTCACACATTCTCAGGTCTGAGGGTTTGCAAAACCATCATGTGCTTCTTTTTAAGTTGGGAGACATGGCTACCGGGCAACTCGTAGTTCTATTCAATTCTTCCACTAGTGGGTAGGAAGAGAACCAGATTTATGACCTGGGAATCAAAGAATATCCACTTCCCCACTTTCCACCTCACAAGGCCCCAAGACCTTGGAGTTGGTAAAGGGCTGTCGCAATTTTTATGCAATTTTTACGGTTAGACCGTGGTGTTGTGAAGTATTGCTATGATTGCTTATTGGGTCTAGTCATGGTTGGTACCAGATCCATTCTCATCATATCCGTCCTACTACATGAATCTAGATCATACTACATACACCATCCTCTGAAAGGACTTTTAGTATGACGATACCTCTGCCGCGATTGGTATTTACAAATTATATATTTCACTACCCAAGTTAGGATTAGCCAGGAGTTGCGTGGAATTGCCAGACAATATATATATATATACATACAACGAACTGGAGGCGCCCATCATCGCACTTCCTTTTCGCAGGTAGAAGACACATATTTTGGGACATTAATTTTCATATTTACAATCATACTGGTATATACATCCAACCTAACGTGGCAATAAACCTTTGAGGCTGGTCATGTCATATATTCATCCTTCGGTCGGAAGACTGCTCTTGAGGTCACCGGTCTCCAGCCTGGCGCAAGCCCTTGACCGAGCAGACCCGACGCCTTCGGGCCGAGGTGCCGGCACGTTCACCTCAGGGAAGACCCTGAAGAACTTGATTTTAACACGGAGAGCTAAGGCGCTGCTAAGGCGTTGTTAGAAGATCCATTACCATATAGATCCACATAGTATTCAAGATTATGAATCCACACATAGTTTGCATCCCAACATCGATGATCAGCAGACCACAATCATCATTGTGACCCAAAAGATGTCCAAGCTCTCTATGGACCTAAGAAACTATTATCGCGGCGACCAAAATCAACAGACGATGCTAGTTCCGGTAGTACGTGGTCGCGACTGTATTGTACTATATATTTGGGACTATGCTGCTGGTAGATACTGTACCAGGTACCATGCGAATCTTACCTTTCCACCCGGTACTAGAGCCAGCATCATCAATTGAAACAAAGGTGTCTGAAATGTTATTGGCGGAGGATCCAGCAGTGGCACTCTCAGCCAATCTTGTGAGCAAAGACGGATAGGTTCTGGATGATTTTGAACCAGCCGGTACGAGTTTTAAGATCTGAGTTGTGATTCTACAAGTGAAGCTCTATCCGAAATATCGGCAGAGGCCTAGCTTGTACATAGACAATGCAACGGAAATAGGCACGCTTCTCAATAGACTCAATAGACTTTCTTAATCTTTCCTAACTTATATACCTTCCCGAAAGTAGATGGCCCTTGCCTACCAGTGAAAGTAACAAGTAAACCGGATACATTCAGGTCCCTTGGCAACCTTTTTGACCTTTGGCATTTCGCTGAGGTTCCAATGGACTCGGCCATGGTGCCACCGGTGTCCTTGGGACCCTTGGGCCAGGCGGACGCCGAGGCTGTTGGGTAGACGAGTAGGACATGGGGTTTTGTGGAGATGCGAGTGGCTCACTGTTTAGAAGAAGGAATGTCTGCAATTGCAAATATAACACATATAATATATTACATAATATCTATATATATATATTTATATACATATCACATATCATATATCATATATATATATAATACATCATTTGTATGTATCATAATATCATTTATATCATTTGTATGTATCATGATATCATATATCATACACTTTATATCATATATAAATATATGATACATCATACATATGTATATATTTATGGTACATATATATACACGTCATTTATATGTATCATAGAATCATATATAATATACCATACATCATATATATACACATGATATCTCATATATATAATTCATATATTACATGTATATATATATACACATCATATCTCACATATATGATATATATATATATACACTGTATGTGAGATACATGTCACGTGTATCAGCAATTGAATATAGATATATTATGTATATATATGAAAGGGTAAACAAAAGCCTTCAACCTTGAAATGTATACAGAACCCACATCTACACCGACTAGCCTGGCTATGTTAGTGTGAAGTATCTTTTTCAGGTCAATGAGACCGTCTTGCTGCTGGATGGACCAGAGGTGCCAAGTGACACGAAATGGAGGGCAATGGTCCGGTCATGAGTTTACTTTGTGTGCTGTATTTTGTTTAACTTAGGTGGGTTTCGCTTTAGTGGTTTTTAGTTTTGTCACTTGTTGATAAAGGAATATAGTTGTTTTTTTCGTTGCTGTATCGTTATTGTCGTCGTTTTCGCACCATAAGTCCGAAGAAAGAATTCAACTTATCATTGCAAGTCTGAAGAGACAATCTTTTGATTTCTGCAACCCAATGTATTGTAACAAGATGTAGATGCAAGTAGCACGAGTACACTTCCAACATGAAAATATGAGGGATACTGTACATAGATAGTGAAAGGTTGTTGTCTTACTTCATGCATGCAGAAGCTAGTCAGAGAAGGTAGACAAAGCTGCTTATGCTGCGCTTTGTCCAGACAAGGTGGACCTTAGACGCGAGTAAAAGGAATGGACCCTGTTTGGAGGCACTTATTGCCCAATGGCATAGTGTATGCACCTCTGATGACATGGTCAGGCCTTCTTTCGGCCCTTTGGCGAGACCAAAGATCTACGCTACACGCCACAGGACCTGGATTCAGTGTCTCTTTGTTCCAACAAATTGATTCTCCTGGCTTCCTGTCTTCATTGTCAAAACACACTTTTGGCAGCCTGCCTACCATGTGTTGTGCTTTTGTCTTTAAGTGCCGTCCCTTCCATTCCTTTTAATTGCTTGTCTTTTGGGAGACAGTAGGAGTTGGTCTCAAAGTCAATGAGTATTTATCTAGGCTGCCTCGACCTTTGAAACGACCTCATCAGGAAAATGCGGCGCGGTGTCACCAGAGAAATTAAACAAGTTCACCCTATCAGAGACAGGTCACTACCCGGATATACTTTTCATCTTTTCTTCCTGACGTTCTGGTTTGCCTTGCATTGTCCAAGTCGAGTTGGGCCAGGAGAGGCAACGTGCCTGCTTGATGCGGCGTATGCTGAGTAGCGATACTGTGCCGGGATCTCAATCCTTGCCCTGAAGGGGCAGACCTCACAAGGCCACAAGGCCACAAGGCAAGCTTCTAGTTGGGAGAGCACTTAGAGTCTTAAAGTGTACACAAGAACCAAACATTTCAGGTAAAGGCGACACACGATAAATATATGATGTAATTTGATATATATATATATACATATACGTATATACGTATCATATATGTGATGTATATATGATATTTATGCTAATTTACTTGGAACGGGTTGCAAGGGTTGGAGGCGTTGAAGGTTCCGTAAATTTTGGGATTGCGGAGGGGACTTGACCGTTTGCTATTTTTTCTGATTTTACCCATGAGTTTGAATTTTGAGGGGATGTATGAATTACTTGCTACCATTGACTTTAATGGTTGTAGATCTAACATGATTGGAACAAGGCAGACTTCGTTGAGACGGAATCACTTCTCAGTGATGGAAAAGATGACCAGGATGAACCTTGTCACCCATATAATTGTTTATTTAACAAGAACACCTTAGAAGATTCCAAGTAAAGACAATCTTTCAAAATCAATTTCTAGTGATGGAGAGATTGACGGTTTCACATCGTTTCACCATATTTGCTAATATCTTTGGCAGTTTTTCCAAACAACCATGTGGCACCCCACAAAGAGCGATATTTAAATATACTTATCCTCCCCTGGTCCAAAACCACGCCCAGGCGTCAATCTTGTGCTGACTTTTTTCCAGCAGCCTTGCAATGGCCAAAGAAACGTCAGAAGCTTGGAGCTTCAAGAAATGGCTTTGTTATACTAAAGTTACTAAAGTAAGAAACAAGTAACTATTATGTACAATCTTGAGTGGTGCTTTGATTGCATGATGCCCTTGAAGAATGATATCACTTAGATAAATTTCTTTGTGCAAAACATCTTAGTTTTATTGCAGATTGCACTAGCTGGGACCAACCTGAGCAAGTAATTCAAATATTAGAAAATCCACCCCAAACGCATCATTTCATTGCTATTCGCAGATGTCTATGACCACCCGTGCCTCCTTGCGCGTCAGGAGGTCCGCATCGGATCAATTGGCAGGAGTTGGTGTCTCAGAATGGCCGTACAACCATGGGGCCCGAAGAACAGGCACAGGTAATTGCTAGCCAACCTCATTATTTTGTGGCAAGAAATCCCAATTTTGTGGCAATTGCTATCCAACCTTTCTGATCTTTTTGTTTTCCTTTCCTCTTCCTAGGTGGGGTCAGGGAGGTCTAGACCAACGCAGGCGTTTGTTGGGTTTGGTGCCGACTGAGCCAGGACCAGCGGGGGGCCGATGTGTGGGGTGTACTAAGGCCGTGTTGATGGCCCAAAGACAGTCTCCGAAAAGCTAAGGGGCTAGAGGGCTTAGGATAAGTCAGGGCACTAATTTGATCTGATATGGAAGTGAGGAAACTTCCATCTACTTTTTTACATGGGTATGGTTGTAAGAAAGATTTGAAGGGAAAGTGTTGATTATTTAGCATCATGATTCGGAGTGACAAGATTCTGCATGCTAGATGTCATCTATGCAGAGCAGAAGAATTCATTTGCGTTCAATCTGTCCTTGATCTTTACAGGTGCGAAATAAGAAACCATACCCCCCCGAAGTTTAACATAGCCCCTGAAAAATGGTGGTTGGAAGACTACTTCCTATTGGGAAGCTAACTTTTCAGGGGCTATGTTAAACTTCGGGACCTACTATCTATATTTTACAGATGTACATGTACACATAAACCATATGCTATGACAGGTGTACTTCTCATTCTGTAGTACTGAGAAGTTCTTGCGAATTCCCTGCAATTCTGGAGCAAAACCACCCTGTCGGTGGACGAAATCCTGCATCAGTTGAAAAGGTTAATATCTCCAGTTTCCAGTGATTTATCTCTCCCAACTTGTGCAGGATTTCTTCCATCAACAGTAGCAAGATTAATCGTTGAACCTACAAAAAGATTGCATTCGAGTCCTTTAATCGCTTCATGTTCAAGTTACGCCAGCCTTTTGTTAACATTGGTGCTTGCACTCCAGGAACGTCTCTGCACAGTGGACAACGCGTGCAGGTGCCTCAACTTAAGCAATTTCATGAGCAACTTGGTGTGTGTTTTCTGATTTCTGCGTGGTACTCCATATTGCTGTTCGTGCTATCACTTTGCTTCAAAGTGAGGGTATCGGGCTCTTGTATCCACTTGATACAGGCAGCAGCTCCGTGAGATTGGTGCGGGGTTTAGATCTCCAACATAGCCCAGCTGAAGAAGCTTAGTTGCTGCCACTGGTGATGCAAGAAGGGGTGTTTAAAGACCCCTATGTACATTGAAGATCGTCAAAGGGTGTGCAACCCAAGGTGCCCAAAGTTCTTCCTTTGCAGTGCTTGGAGCACCTTTAAAACCATTTTTTCAGATCGGCAAAAACTGTAGCCATGATCCCCCAGAGGTCACAACCTCCAAGTTGCGCACAGCTTTGATGGAAAAAAGGCGAGCTGATGGCTGATGTGAGCGTTTTTTGTATGTTTTTGTTGGCGTTCTATTCTTTCTAGGATGGCTTCTGTGTGGGAATGGCTTGGAAGCAAGGCAGGTCAATATAGAGCAAACATATATAGTCTAAAAAATGAAGGAAAAGGAGAAGAAAGATCAGGGGAAAAGAGGAACTTAGAAACTTACACACACACACATGTACATATCAAATTATATCAAGATAAAAACAGATCCAAGCAGACCACTTCCGGCAAAACACCCTCAAGGACACCTTTGTCGAATAAACCCTTGGCTGCCCAGATCTGTTCATAACTGGACCACTGGAACTGGCACTGCAAAGAAAAGATTGTTGCGTTTTCAGATTGCAACAGTGTGGTCAGGTTGAATATTTTGAAGGCATGTTGTAACTGGATCACAGCTTTGTACTTGAGAAATGGCCATTAATAAGTTTGCTTGCGAGTGTTCTATCCAGACCAGTTCAAAATGAGATGAAGTTTCATATGGGTGTCTTTTTAACCTTTCTGGATTTCCATACACAATGCATAACCAATGAACCCGTGAAATCTTTGCGATGATTCAAAGTCATTGTCATGGCGCAAGAATGTTTCTGACTGCATACTTGAACGCTGTGACTTTGCTCAAGTATTTTTACTTGGTCGAAATCACCACGGATGTGACTTTGCTTAAGTATTTTGTCAGAAGCATTCTTGTGAAGATTCTGTCCGCCACAGTCTGAAACTCAGCAGAAGGTGATCGTTTTCATTTTCTTTGATTGCTAACAATTTGTTCTCAGTGCCTCCCCAGAACCTGTATCACAGCTTTTTGGAACGGCTGCTATCCGACTATCTCTTTGGCGTAGCAGAGTTGGCTGGATGCCAACCGTTCTTGTTACATCTGTTTTGCTACCTGTTCACATAAATGTCGGTGCTGCTTGTGAAGGGAATGAAATGACGGCATTTTGACGTTCTAGTTGTTGAATTAATGAGATCTCCTCTGAGGCCATGTGTTGATGCATCTCTCCTATGGCATAGGAGATACGCACCAACACGAGGGTTGCCTAGTTTGCGGATGCAAGGCTTTTTTCCTGGGTGAGATTTGAGATATGGAACTTTGTGTTGGGTGAATGTGTCATTTGCTTTTGGAATGTTGTAAAGAAACACTTTGCAAAAGAAGCAATACGGTAGTTTTAATTCTTTCATTGTTCGTTTTGAGTTTCTTTTGGTGTTTTGCTCAGTTTTTCGTTGTGGGATATCCCACATCCAATGGTTCCGGACAAAATGAAGACAAATTTGTTAGGAAAGGTTGATCTCTGGATGAGACTTGGTCAGGCGTCGTGCAGCCAGGCCACATTGTTGGGGTGCCCAGCTTGCAACCATGAAAGACTGACTAAAACCTCTGTCAGCTGGAAAGCGGTCTGTTTCCTACAGCTATGGCCCACTAACCTATGCATTCAAGGATTTAAAGGGATCTCTATTTGTAATTCTGTACATTTACTCGTACACACTATCTTTCAAAAAAAATGTGGATGAAAGTGGTATTGTTGAAATCGCTCGTGGTATTTAGTGTTTTCAATTGTTTCACTTTCACCACTGCTCAGTAATTTACACAGAAGGATTTTGCGCTCAGCAATCATTGCCTGCGCTTTGCAAAAAAAATGTAAAAATGATTGACAACGATTCTGGTTCTAAAAGTTCACCCATTGAGGTCGAGGTCGACCGAAGGGTATGATCTGATGGTTGTCCAAGGGATGTTCTAATTCTGTTTTTAATTCCATCACTATGGCGTCATTTATGTGTAAAATGGATGCATGTGTCTTATCAACCGACCATCAGGTCCCACGCACTCTTCTTGGGGGCCATGATGGGCTGAATGCTTGTAAGTGGAGGGACACCGACCTTCTTATTACACACTCTTGCAACTTTTAATTGACATTTGATTCTGTAGGGTTTCACAAGGTTCCAAGTACAATAACCTATAACTGCAGGGGATCATTGCTGGAGGCAGAAGGAGAGGATGGCAGGTGCTGATGTGGCAGTGCCCGTTTGTCATTAACATGTTGAGTCGACTTGGGCTGTTTCTGATACTTTGTACGTAGGACCATCTCCAAATTGATGAATTGAGCTGTTTTCAAATCTCATACGAGTAGGACATGCTTAAATATGTCGAAATTATACTCCCACTGAATTTGGGCCTGTAGTCAGTTTTCGACATGCACATCTGGTCCTAGGCTCTGTTTCCTCTTTACAGCAAGTTTTGAGCCCACACGTAGAACATGGTTTCCGAGTTTTCTATCCCCGAGGTGGGCATGCAATGCAGCAACCGCTCAAATTTGCGGCTGGTTCTCAGGTTTGCAGACATGGTCTTGTCGGGAACCCAGACATGGGCACTCAGCACTTTTCAGGCATGTGATTTACTTGGTTCTTTCTATGAGGCCGTGGTGACTCACAACTCTTTTTGACAGAGAGGAATGCAAAGCTTCTCCACTCTTTCTGTATTTCTTGTCGAATTTGGCATATCTAGATAAACAACATATCCAACGTACAAGTCTACCAAGAATAGATGCTTCTTGACAGTCACCTTCACAGTCTTGTGCGTACAACTCCTCAATGCAGTTCGAGGTTCAACCTGATCTTTCCCCATCAGATACCGCTTTACTGCTTTGTCCATGGTTTCGCAGCAGTTGTATATTTTTTGGGTGCTCACATTTGCATTGGGCGTTGGGTCTTCCAAACTCAAGAGTGCTTCTCTGCTGCAATCAGGCACCAATGTGGAAATGGGTAACGGCTACCATGACAGGTCACACCGGCGTTCGGCCCATCCGAAGATCGCCATCTACACCGACAATTTTGGAGGCTATGACGTAGTCAGAGAGGACCTTATTCCACATGTACCTCCCGATGTACATGCGTTTTATTTCTTGGATGAAACGACCTTGAAGAAAAACGAAGCAGCATTGGAAAAATGGAAAGAACAAGGATGGGAATTTGTGCTTCATGACCTCCTTGCAGGAACCTCGGTTGTGGAACCTGAAAGACTGACCGCCAAAGAACTCAAATTTTCACCACCCGATTGGTTGCTCACTGGGCCGTGGGAATGGCTAATCCACCATGATGCTAATATATATTTCCAAGTGGATTGGGAAGGCGAGTCAGGTTTTCAGTTTTTCCAGGAAAGGCAGCATCAGGCACTTGTTCTGCTTGATTTTTGTCATGCTCATGCTCGCTGTTGTGGTGTTGGCAATGGCTTTCAGTGTCTTGAACATGACGTTGAGTACCTGCAAAACCATCCTGAAAAGGTTTCCAAGTCATTCGTAAGCATTCTCAGCTGGAGAGATGCGGTGAAGAAACGGCTCGAAGATAAGACTTTGTCCATGCCACACTACTTCGATCTTTGCATCTTGATGCGGAATCTGAAACACCAGAAAGCTGGTGCAGTTCTGGATGCCTTTAACACGACTTTCCACAAGATGCATGAAGTCCAACGAGATCAGCAATTTCTTCCTGTGTTTCTGGAGGAGTCCCGTCTCACAGGAGACACCGATGCTGTAAATAGAAGCTTGTTAAACAAGGTGTTTCACTTTTCACGACTGCGTCCTCATTCAAGGCAGGATTGAAACACCATACGCGGTTCAAACTGAAATCGTGTGTGATTGGAGAGTCTGAACATGACTTTTGCGCAGGGCACAAGAGGTCAAATGGTGCGTGTGTAAACTGTAAACATTTCTTTTCTTCCTTCTCTAGCACCGCAACCCCTGCAACTGGAATTTGTGTCTTTGGGGAAAAACAAAGCTGTGTGACTTCCCCCTCTCGTTTGAGTTGAGTAAAGTTGGGTGGAATCACTCTGCATGTGAGGCCCTACCATCTGCTGTATGAATCATTGAATGGGTCTTGCTCGAACTCTTCGAGCGGAAGCGTTAAGCTGGCAATAGGCGGAGAACCTGTGCATGGGTCAACTGCAATGGATCTACATGGGCAAATAACATCAAGTGACCCCAAAGAATTTCCTCACGAATTCAGTAGTTGTGTTTGGGATTTGGGAGTGAAAATTTCATCAATGAAAAGACATGAGCATTCAAAATCTGAAATTGAGGTATCTAGAAGTGGACCGTGATCCGCGCTCCTATCGGAAGAACCCAACAATGATGTGCAGCAAAACCATGTATCTGAAACAACTTAACTTGAATTCAGACTAGGAATCTGGCGACTGTGGTTGAAGCTTTCAAGTTTCGCCTTGGGCACCAAGACGTCCCATTGCCGGGCAGGTGATCACCATCTGGGAAGCGTTTGCAGCTGCTTCGATGACTCGGTGACGGTACTTACTGAGTTTCTGTAGCCTTAGGAAGGGTGTGCAACCCAAGGTGCCCAAAGTTCTTCCTTTGCAGTGTTTGGAGCGCCTTGGAAGCCATTTTTTCGGATCAACAAAAACTGTAGCCATGATCCCCCAGAGGTCACAACCTCCAAGTTGCGTACAGCTTTGATGAAAAAAAGGCGAGCTGATGGCTGATGTGAGCGGTTTTTGTATCTTTTTGTTGGCGTTCTATTTTTTCTAGGATGGCTTTTGTGTGGGAATGGCTTGGAAGCAAGGCAGGTCAATATACAAGAAACAGCGAGTGTCTGAAAGGGACTATAGTTGCCCAATATTTATCAAGTGTTCCAGAATAGGTTGAAGAATTCAAGAAGCTTTGGCAAGATATGCGTCCAAAGGCATACGAAACAGCTTCTGTGTGTAGTAATTGCTGTACCTCTAGTTACTCAAAGAGCAAAAACAATTTCAAAAACGAAGGAAAAGGAGAGGAAAGATCTGGGGAAAAGGAGGAGGAACTCTGACTTCGTTCCTGCCTTGACAAGCATCTGGCTGCGAAGGGATTCGCAGATGCACAGTTTCACGCTCCCAGATCCAGAAACTCTGTAATCACGCAGATATTCAGAGCGTCATTGTATGCAACGGTATGCATCGTTATGGATTTTTGATAGATTTTTGCCAAGCTTGTTCGAGCCGAGCCGAAGTACTTTGAAGGTTTTCTTTCACGGTCTTGTCAGCCAATGATGTGCAAAAATGACCTGGTGTATAGATACCCCATCAGTGACTTCAAGATGCACCGCTCTTGGATGATTTGGTGGACTTTTAGCTTCAACCATGATTTTGACCTCCAAGTCAGATCCATAACCCACTT
This sequence comes from Breviolum minutum Mf 1.05b.01, assembly GCA_000507305.1. Lineage (NCBI taxonomy): Eukaryota > Dinophyceae > Suessiales > Symbiodiniaceae > Breviolum > Breviolum minutum. The sequence goes on from DF241003.1 coordinate 82,577, forward strand.
CAGCCGGAGATGTGCAAACCTGCTGCCATTTCTCAAGGGCACAGCCAGGGCACCCTTAAGACGTGCGCCAAAAGCAGCGCCTGGAGCCACAGATTTTTTCCTGTGTTGCCGACAGTTGCTGCCGTAGCTGGCAAAGGATTTCTGGAAACAAAGGAACCACAACAACTGGTTGATCCAATGAAGGTTTGAGCCACATCAATGTGTGTGGAGAGTTTGGGATCTAGGGTATTTTAAGTCACCTATGTGTAAAAGGGATGCATGTGACATGTGCCCTATCTACCATTCATTTTCAATCTGCAGTCAGCGGACATCCCATAACGCGCCTAAGGCCATGGTCTTGGATTGGCTGGAAGATTATTTGCTGGGCCCATGCTGCTTCGCGGGGCCCTGCTTCAGTTGTGATGCAGGTGTGAAACCACACCCTGGGGCGGCCTTGATGGGCTGAAGAATGCTTGTAAATGGAGTGGCAGGCCGACCTGCTTAGTATACATTCTTGCAACTTATCATTACGTAGGGTTTCACAAGGTTCCAAGTACAGTAACGTATAACTGCCGGGGATCATTGCTAGGCAGAAGGAGAGGATTGCAGGTGCTGATGTAGCAGTGCCCGCTTGTCCAAACATGTTGAGTAATCTTGGGTTGTTTCTGATACTAGATGCTGTAGGACCATCTCCAAATTGAAGGACCTCAAGAGCCACATACATATTTATGGTATATTTTATCAAAATGTACCTCCATGTCTTCTCCATCTTGAAGAGACATGGTTTTAAAGATGCGTTTTATCCTTTTTGGGTCCAATTTGGTGACCTTTTCAGTGATTGGCGCCTTCCATTTTGGCAGTTTTCAAGCCTCATACAAGCAGATTTCTGCGAAAAGCCACTTCGGTAGTGATCTATCATAAATAAGATGATCTGAATCCTGTAGGAAGCAGCCATGCTTGATGCATCTGTGCTTTAAGGGTATCGTCCTCCCAAGGGTTTCAGTTGGCATTACGCATAGCTCCAACCATCCTAAACCAAGCCCAAGGCAAAACCCTTGGGTGAGGTAAGAGGGCGTCCCCAACCCCCCCGGCCACTGTGCCAGGAAAGTCCAAATCCCAACCCCTCAGAACTCTGCGAAGTGCTGCAAGTGAGACTCCTAGATTCGACACCAGGAGATGGATTGTGAAAACGTGGAAGTTTGTCTTGCAATCGTTTGGTTTTCACTTTCTTTCTTCATCTTGCTTTATTCTTGCTTTATTTTCAACATACTTCAAGGTATTAGATATATGATATGATATGTTCATGGTCCTTGGCCTTCTTGTGGAGCTCCTGCTTTACGCCTCAGGCTTCGAAGTGGAGCTGGCTGTCTCCCCCTTGGCAGGTTTAAGGCGCTCCAAGCTTCAGCTAAGGTAAATGACCTGAGCCGTGCAATGAATGAAACAAAGCCATCTCGCAGTGTAGACATGGATGTAGGAGGTAACAAAGTGTATGTACCCCTTTTGCACTGTCATATCTTCAGGGGCTTTGGCGGCTACCACACCTCTGTCCTCATCGCTGGAGAGGACAGTATGGCTCTTTTTGTGGACACCATTCTTACAAACTTTTCGTTTTTGCAACATTGGGCCGGGCCAACAATAGTCACTAGGGTAGAGCCTATTGTTAAACTCCGGTCATAAGATTCATAAGTGAGTATGGCTGATGATCTTGACCAAGGGCATCAAGTTGAAATGTTACCTGACACGTCAAAAGACTGCATAGATGAAAAAGATTGCAGGAGTACTACTTTAGCCCCACAGGGATTCATTGCTGCTCCAAAGTCCACAGTCATCCAAAGGAGGCGCTCTGGCCTGACAAATGGAGAGAAAAAAACAAAATGGCATAAGGGTTGCAGAGAATTCATCTGAAGCATCCTCTTTGCAGTTTTGGATTTCCATCTATTTTCCACCCGTGAATTTGCTGTGGCAGGTGAAACTGCATCAAATTGACATGTTGGATTCCCAACCTAGCAAAATGCTGGTAATCATTTTGCAAACAGGTCTCCAGTGTAGATCATCCGATTCCCCTGCAGCTCGCTTGGACTGTCGGAGGTGATGGTGAGAATTTTCATTGGCCACAGCTCTGCGTGTGCCTGGCAAAGTGTTGCTTGATGAGTTTAGAGGGAATCATCAGGCCTGGATGATATCTCTGGTTGAGTAAGAAATTACCCCGTAAATATCTTCGATTGACTACGCATATATTTCTTCATTTTGGACACGTCCGTCTTTTGAATGCAGTCGGCAAGGGTGACGATTTTGTGGAGAATTCTCTTCGATCAGTGTCGATTCAGCCTCAAGCCTTTCGAGCATGTCAGATGTGGTCAACACATGCAAGCGCCATTTAACTTGCAGGTGGTGGATCAAATATGATCAAATTATATCAATTAATTTATATCAATATTTGATAAGATTTGATATATACTTCATTTGATCAGAAGGCCTTCGCCTCTGCCTTTGCCATGGAAGCTGCATGGCCTGAGGGCCGAAAACCGGTCTTCGGTTTTGGATCCAATAGTGTGCGGCAGCTGCGAGGTCGGCCATCAGCAGTATCCTTTTGTTTCAAAGGCTGTGCTTTGTATAGTCCTTGAAAATCTTTATGGAGCCTCCCAATCCTTGTGACCTTCTGGGAGGAATGGGGATTGTGGGAAGTGCCGTCAACCTGACGTCGTTTCACTTGCCTTCGGATCTCAAATCAGGTCGCGTGGGAGATGAGAATCTCATGGGATATCCAGCCAGGATTCGTGGTCAGGTCTTGGCCTTCTGTTTCTTGGCATAAATCGTTATCCAGTGCCTAGGCATTTCTATGCATTGTTGGTGAAACAGGTAGTTGAAGTTGTGCTCCTGAGTTCTGGTTTTTGATTACGGTTGAACATCAATGTTCCAACTTTTGTTTGCGCACGGGACCCAAGGCGGGCCAAACAGGAGCTGGGCCTACGACAAGCTGCGGTGCGTGGGCACCGCCACGTGACTGGGTGAACCAAATTATTTGGTCAAATGGGTACCGCTCAGAAGTATTGAACCCCCACAATGGATGATTGAGCCTCCAAACTCATAGTCCTTTCTTGGAAGATGTCTCATGCCATCCGGTATCCGATCATCTTTCTCATCCTCAGGAATCCATACCCATGCAGTCACCATTCCTTCCCAGCCCACAATCAAAAGCCTCCACCTTGGACTATCAGAAACAAGCAAATTTGATCAAGGTTGCTAGTCCCAAAGCTGGTACCCGCATTTGAGCCAATTGCCAAAGGTTGGAGTGAGAAACCCTTTGCAGCTAGTGAACAGATGTAGATTTGTGTCTGAAGTGAAGCCTCCAATAGCCTCTGGGTCCAGAAAAGAGAAACGACCCCGTATATCGTATTGCATCCTTGTATATATAACTTATGTAGACAATACACTACTTCCGTATGTGAATGCTGGCATTGCGGCCAGTGTTTCGGATCCTGAAGCCAGTGTAATATGGCATCCAGGATCTGCGAATGTATCACCATGGCCAAAAATGAGTTAGATTGATGTGGTTGGGAAATCTTAAGATGACAAATTCAGATCAACAATCTTCTCCCTTTGAAGCGAACTGAAGGTTCCAGCTTTCAGCTTCATTCTTGGAATCCTGGAACAGTTTCACTGATCCCTTATCCAATGGAGGATTCTTAAGACCTTGCTTGCGGGATCTTCACGGTCCGTCTACCATCATCAATTTAATAATCATTTGCTAAGAGGGAAACCTGGGTGTGACTGGTGGGGAGGGTGATGATTTGCGGAATCTCAAGTGGGTTGGTCAAAAGGATTGACCCTCAGATTCTGATATTGGATGATGTGGAATGATTTTGAATGTAGACACTAAAGTACTAAACAAATACTAAGTCTATGGTCCTTAACTTCTACCCTAATGATCGGGAGGCCAGAGCCAAGTCTCGTTTGCATACTACTGGATCTATACATAATGACAAATAATATACACATATCAGGTAATGTTTGACATTACCCAACAAATCATTCATAGTTTTGTGTTCACCTTTTCAGCCTTCCGAGGTTAATCCCTGATGAGCATTGTGCAGCCTTGGGGACCGTTGTCTTCCTCACTGAGGAACAGATCAAAGTGCTCGATTCCTATGAAGGTGTGACTTTTGGGTCACTTTTCCGTCGCTAAAGAAGTGAGCTAAAGAAGTCCTTGGGACCAAAAAGCACCCCGGGACTTGTTTGAGGTGTGCCATTTGTCTACCAGCAAAGGCAGTTTGAAGCGGAGGTCTTCAGTGACTTGACAACTGGGAAGCGTGAGTGATGAAATCGATGACTGCCACAGTAACAACTGAACAGGGATCAACATATCGCTGATTGTGGTGTGATTGTGACTGACCAAATCTTTATGACCATTTAGCGTTTTACTGCTTGAGCTGGCTAGAATTTCATCTCAAGGGGATCACAAACAAGGTGTCTTGTTGGTGCTCAACTGGCACTAAAGATGTTGAGGAAGCAAAACCTGGCATTCACTCCCTGTCATGGCCTACGTAAGAGTGGCTTGACGACAACTTGCTCGGCGCGGGAGGTGCCTACCATGAAGTGTGATACTCAAAATGATGTTGATTTGTGCGACCGTACCTCTGCGAAAGTCAAGTTTCTAGAGGTTTGAAATGCGTATGCCAAATGCAAATCAATTTGAGATTTCTTCTAGCATTTGGAGGTCTTAGAAATTCTGATGATGGACTCGTATTTTCTCCCAAGTTGTGGCCATAGACATTGGTCGCAACGTTCGTCCTGTACACTTACGAAGCAAAGGCCAACAATGGATTCCCATTTTGTCGATAATTCACAACCCTCTCATGTTTCAAAATCAATCCTTTTGGCTTGTCAGCCTGGCCACTAAACTTTACACAAAAGAAACCGCCTGGCCATGGGCTACACCAGAAGTTTGACTGTCAGTTTCTTGTGTTATGGTGTTGTGATCTTACCACCAGAGCCCGGGACATGTTTCAGTTCAAGATTCATCGAGCGCGTGTGAGGTCCACACTCCTGTTGTTCCGAACGAGAGAGAATCATGCCCCAGTCAATAGTATACCACTGGGAATGTGATCAAGAAATTGATTGACCTTACCATCGTCTCTCAGGTGGATAGTCAAGAATGGTACGAGCCAAGCGAAGCATATTGCTGCGCCATCTTGCGAAATCTCGGAGGAAGTTTCCCAGGGATCACTAGGCTATCTTTGCGCACAACGGAAGGCCCGATGGCGAGAAATTCCAAACAGCTAAACTATCAGCTATCAAATGGAAGCAGCTTGGTTTCGCATGCGGAAAAATTGAAGAGACAGCAGGCACTTCTTCAACTCTAGTCTTAGTGGTGATAATTGATAATTGATCACATGCTTTGACGACTTTCAATGATTGTTGTCAAAACCGCAACATCGGTTTGTAGCATCCCCCAAAAAGGCACAAAAAGAATTGAATACATCGAACAGATCAATGAAAGTGCAAACATCCTAAAACAGGTTGCTGAAGATGCTCCAGATCTGAAAACAAGTAATTACTCACTCAGGCTTTCATACCCTATCAACACTTTGTGCACCCCCCAAAAAACATGCAAACACAACATGAGGGAGGCAAATGATGGCCAAAACCTGCTGTGGCAAAACCACCTTTCACGCTTTCTTGCTTTTGTTACCTAACCCGTAAGTACTATTCAATAGAATCTTCATTGTTCACATTCTGATCCGACAGGCGTGTTGAAATCGGAATGGCGACATCCTGGCTTCAAGCAGTTGGGCGTTTGCGCCTTCCTCTTTGAGGCGCGGCGCACCAGACTTCTCAGTTCGGACTAGCAAAGGTGTTAGTAAAAGTAGATCACTCTTGCGGGTGTGAACGTTGCGGACGAGTCACCGGCCTTTTATCAATTCACTGACTTTTTTTACAGATGGTAGAGGAGTTGTTTTCTTTGTTGCCTAGTTTAGTTCCTTCGCTTTGTGATTGGCGCAGTTTTTTGATCGGTCGGTGGGGTATGTTGTCTCTCAGCTGGCTAAAATGTGCAGGGTTCTGGACGATTGCTCAATCTCGTAGGTCATGGCTGGAGAAATCAAATGTAGATTTGACAGGATGAACATCCAAAGCTGCAAGGCTATCATTTTTTCTTCCGACCTCATGAAGTAAATGGTGACGCAGGGGAATCTTCCCGACGATTAAGATAGGTACATTTTTCCCAACCTAGAGATCTAGAAACCTTTCGACAGTGAGAATAGGATTGTTGGCTTTGTCTCCTCATTGCCAGTGTACTGACTTCACACCCTGATAATGCCATGCCGGAGCAAAGCAAGCGTTGTCGCATTGATAGCATTGATGCTGGTGTAACTGCTGGCGAGGGAGAATGGCTTATAGAGCTGGAGGTGATATACTTGTGCGGTGAACGCATGTTGACATTGAATGTGTCAGACTCCATGTATGGTCGTGACTTGTGGATGATTTTGGACAAAGTCTTTGGCCAAAATCATTTTCCACAAGTCACGACCATAGTTCCATCCAAGCCGGGCCTTTAGTTGGCAACACTTGAAGGCTTGCTCTGAATAAAAGTCTGAAACAGTGAGAATTTGGCGGTGAACAGGCACAGGTGTTGGCTACCTCCGTCACTGTCATTTTGCCTGCTGCCTTGTGTGTTTCGCCTGCGGAGGCAGCGTTCCGTATGACGAGTTCTCATTGAATGGGATTACAGAAGCCACAGGGGTTGATGAAGCACCTGCCTTGCTGTGCACTTTGCCCTCACACCTTAACCTTTGGAGCGCACTTCGATCAGGGACTTCATCATGTGAGGCTACCAGAAGACCTGCAAAGATTGACTTGTGGAGATTATCTCAAAGCTTATCTTTTTGGGATACCAGTCGGATCAGAGCTTGGACAATTTGACATGGCCAGCAGGCGTTAAATGAGTGACTTGTCAAACAGTTTCCTCACGAGACTTCTCGGTGTCCACAACAGAGACTACGACCATGGCGACTGGTTTTTGTGCAATTTCCATCCATATATTATCGCCTCTGACTCTGACATACAAAATCAGAGGCAACAAAGTCTGGATGGAAATTGCACAAATAAATCTGCTGACGCAACATCCGAAACACTTTTTGCTTGAAGAGCGCAACAGCAAAATGCGACATCAGCATGCTAAACATCGTTGGGGCATTTAAATGATCGCAAAGAGACTCCAACCCGTATGGATGCCTTTGTTGCTGAAACAAAGAGGTGGACGACCAAAGCAGGTTCTGGTAGCTTGGATTTTGCAAAGAATAAAACTGTAGAGCGCATTCTGTTCTCCTGGCGTTTTTGGAAGCCAAAATTGTTGAAACTATCGAATCATTGGATCGTTTGGTCATCCCTGGCTTGTTTTTAGGTCTCCAAGAATTTGAGAGGTTTGTTCAAAGCAAATCTGGTGAAGGAATCCGGAAGGTAATGTTTTATGTTACACGTTACTCTAGTCAGGCATAAAATCATGGGAGCACCTGAGGCTGTGCATAGGGCTGCACTATGGCACTGGCCGCTACCGTCATCAAGGTATTCCCAAAGAGAACTGAAGAGACTCCTCCGTGTCGACAACAGAGACTACGACCATTGCATCTGGCTTTTGCGCAATTTCCATCCACAGGTTGTTGCCTCGCATTTGTATGTAATGGCAATGTAATGGCATACAAAATCCGAGGCAACAATCTTTGGATGGAAATTGTGCAAAGAAGAAATCTTCTTAAATGGGAGTCACAGCCACCACTTCCCGTGCAGAGAACATGTCGAATGCCGTATGGCCAGGAGGCCTTCGATTTTTGTCCTTCCTCACAAGCTCGGTGGAGGGTCCCAACTGGCCCGAGAAGACTCAGTTGAGCGGCCCAGGGTACCGCATTTTTTTTTCGACGGTGTGCTGATGTGTTGAAAATATCGAATGCTGACGGTGGCCGTTTGATACAGTATTGGGCCAGCTTTTGGCAATCTGGAAGATGTTTTTTGGCCTGACGTGGGCTTGCCACCGTTGTTTTTGTTGGTCCCCAAACAGACATCGACCGGTTACAAATGTGTCTTCCTGCTGCATCTACTTGGGAAAAAAGTCGCCTCCGGTTTGCCGAGGAAGAGGGCCCCCCACATCCATGTGTTTCTTAGCAAACCGGCCATTTCTGTTGGGGGATTTTGTTTCTGGTGTTGCCATCAATGGATCTCAATGCTTCCATTTAGGCGGTAAGTTTTTATGTAATAGTTTACCTTAGGGCGATCCAACTTTCAGGATTTAACCCAACCAGTCCTTTTCGTCGCATTTTTGAATCTAGCCATTTTCATACTTCAGGAAAAGGCGAGGCTTTCCCCCTTAATTTCACAAATCATTTGTCTAAGGGTAGAACATTTTCAAATTCCATCCTCCTTTCAAACAATCAAAAACTCGTTGGTTCCCCGCCTGGGTGGGAGTTTTTCTGAAAGTTGGGTGGTTATTAATCATTGCTAGGATCTTATGTTGGAACTTCAGAACAGCTTTCTTACCCGTTTTGTGTTACCATATTTTACCCCTTGGAAGGTGGGCATTCGCAAGAAGATGCCCTGGCAAATGCCCCGCGGCCTCTTCGAGATTCAGCAATACTTCAACGAAAGACAGATTTTGCGTGGCTCGGTGCAAGTTAGTGATGTCACCCAAAACTCAATTCTGAAAATGGTGCCTTTATTATTACATATTAGTGTCAGACGGAGAAGCGCCGGCTCAAACCACCTCCCAGTTGGTGGC